>OY747705.1:53787797-54045297 GCA_963556495.2 Valencia hispanica | reverse complement strand
CCAGGGAGCCACAGCCGACCACCGCTCCCAGGGCAGAGGGCTCCCAGAGAGGAAACACTGGAACGGGGATTAAGATAACTTAAAGTATAAAAAGAAACGGTAAATTGATGTGCTAAGATTAAATAGTATAACTGATAAAAATATAATCATATAAAACATGCAGAGCAATTAAACAAAGTGATAAATAATAATCAGTTAAAAGCTAAGCTAAAAAGGTGAGTCTTGAGCCTGCTCTTAAAAACATGAACGTTCTCTGCAGCCCTGAGGTCCTCTGGCAGCCTGTTCCAGAGGTGAGGGCCATAAAACCTGAAAGACGCCTCGCCATGCTTGTGTGTCCTGACTTTTGGGGTGACAAGGAGACGACTGCCAGAGGAGCGCAGAGACCGCGAAGGTTTATTTGGTAAAAGCAGTTCAGAGAGATAAGAAGGCCCAAGACCATTAAGACACTTAAAAACCATTAAAAGAACCTTAAAGTTGATCCTGAAATGTACGGGGAGCCAATGCAATGATTTTAAGACCGGTGTAATGTGCTCCCGCCTTCTGGTCTTCGTCAGGACACGTGCTGCTGTATTTTGTAGGAGTTGTAAACCTGATATACTCTTTTTGGGAAGACCAGAAAGCAGGGCATTACAGTAATCAATTCTACTGGAGATAAAAGCATCAGTGTCTCCGTATTGGCCCGAGAGAGAATGGGGCGGACTCTGGCGATGTTCTTTAGTTGATAAAAACCTATTTTAGGGATATTTTTTATGTGAGGAATAAAAGTCAGCTCAGAGTCAAAAATCACGCCCAGGTTCTTCACTTGTAAAGAGGGATTAAAAGACAGTGATTGTAGTTTTGGTAAAAGTTTCTCTCTCTGAGCCTCAGGACCGATGACTAAAACTTCAGTTTTGTCCTGGTTGAGCTGGAGAAAGTTTTCTGCCATCCAGGATTTAATGTCTAAAATGCAGTTAAAAAGTGCATCCATTGGCCGTGTGTCATCGGGAGACATGGAGATGTATAACTGTGTATCATCAGCATAACTGTGAAAGTTAACTCCATGTCTCCTGATGACGCTGCCAAGAGGCAGCATATAAAGGTTAAAAAGCACTGGGCCTAAAATTGAACCCTGGGGCACACCACATGTAATCCTGTGGACCCTAGAAGATCAGGTATCTAAACTTACCATAAAAGTCCTGTCTGTGAGATAGGATGTAAACCATTTGTGAACATCACCAGAGAGGCCGATCTGTTTTAAACGGGTTAAAAGAATAGTGTGGTCTACTGTATCAAAGGCAGCGCTTAGATTGAGTAAAACCAACACTGTCACCTTCTGAGCGTCATAATTTTTTCTAAAATCATTTAAAATCTTCAGAAGGGCCGTCTCTGTGCTGTGGTTCACCCTAAAACCAGACTGAAATTTCTCCAGGACATTGTGCTCATTAATAAAATCATTAAGTTGAATTAAAACAAGCTTTTCTAAAACCTTGCTTAAAAATGGTAAGTTAGACACTGGTCTAAAATTATTAAAATCATTAAAATCTAAATTGCTCTTCTTCAGCAGGGGGTTCACTACCGCCCCTTTAAAGGCGGCAGGAAAGACCCCCGTCTGAAGGGAGCTATTCATCATGGTTAAAATCTCATCCCTAAAAGATTCATAAAATGGCTTAAAAAATGAAGTGGGAATCGGGTCCAAAACACATGTGGTGGGCCTCACTGAGGAGAAAACTTTATCAAGAGTCTCAGCCTCTACCAGGACAAAATTTCCGGAATTGCGCCGCTCAAGGTGGCAGCATGTTGGAGTAGCTCTGTTACTTTGGTTTATATATATATATTTTTTTAAACTTTAATTCTTCCATTTTTGGTAGAAACATTGTTTTTGTGGACAACTGTTCTCTCTGGTTTTGAATGCTGAGCAGCTGGAAGGATTTTTGCTGATACTTTTTATTTTTGGACATTTGTTATGATGCATAACCATGGCAACAAGGTGGTTTACAACTGGCAGCAGCTGATTAACATCACAAAAGCTCAAATAATACCTCAACTACAGCCACAAAACCCTGATGAGTTGAAAAGAAGACGCCATAGATCCAGAGTATCCTCTACATCAAACAACTACAGAGCGTCTTCAGTCAGAGGCTTCTTCAGATCTGCAGAGCGCTACAAGAGATCATCCCTACCCACAGCCATCAGCATCTACAACAAATCTTTGAAGGAACTTGCATAATGAGTTACAACAACATTTAATTTCCCTTTGGGATTAATAAAGTAATTTTGAATTTGAATTGAATTGAAAACTGTCCAGTGTTTCCTCTGGTAGAGACACACATTCAGATTTGTCTAAAACCATGTGACTTTGAGAAGATAAAATATTACATCTGATGGTGTCTACCTTCCCTCTGAAGTGGTCTGCGAACTCCTCACAAAGATTGTTTGAGGGGGTTTTCTGAAATGCATTAGTAGTACAGTTGAAAGATTTTATCAATAGTGGAAAAAATAATTTTAGGAATATTTTTATTGTCTGATATGATTTTCGCAAAGTAAGCATTTCTTGAATTTCTTACAGCATTATTATAGGATTTGAGAAGTTCTGTGTAAAATTGATGGTTTATCGTGGTTTTATTTTTTCTCCATTTTCTCTCTGCCGCCCTGCAGTCCCTCTTTAGTTTTTTAAGATTGTTATTTCTCCATGGCGCTGCAAGTTTTGAATGTGAGCGTTTTCACTCTAAGTGGAGCCACCAGGTCAAGAGCGGACTGAAGTCTTCTGTTAAAACTTCTAGAAAACCTGCAGCCACTTCAGGGGTTAGATGGTGCTTCCTGACAGTTCTCACAGAGGTCTCCTGCTGGATAAAACTGGTGATGTTAAAAAACACACAGTAATGGTCAGAGACAGCCAAGTCAACAACAGAGGACACACGGGTGGACAGGCCATACGTGATGACCAAGTCCAGGGTGTGTCCTCTGTTGTGAGTTGGCTGCATGACATGCTGACTAAAATCCATATAATTCAAAATATTTAAACATTCTGTTGATAAAGGGTCTAAAAGGTTATCCATGTGTAGATTAAAATCACCAGCTAAAATGATCCTTTCAAAGGAGTTGTACAAAATTGATAAAAACTGTGAAAATTCTTGAATAAAAAGTGCACTCTTTTTAGGAGGCCTATAAACTGTGACACATAAAATCTGAGGAGTGCTAAAAACAGTTGCATTATATTCAAAAGTACTAAAATTATCAAATAAAACAGGTTTGGCAGAAAGCGTTGATGAACTAATAAAAGCAGTTCCGCCTCCCCTTTTGCAACCCCTCGTGGAATAAGTGAAGTTAAAATTTGGTGTGGAGGCCTCTGTAAGAACAACAGGGGCATCTGTACTCAGTCATGTTTCTGTTAAAAATAAACAATGTATATTATGATCTAAAATTAGGTCATTTATTATAAAAGTTTTATTCAGCAGAGAGCGAACATTTAAAAGTGCCATATTAATAGTGGTTGGAGATGGAGTGACTGTATGATTTACTGGGGGTAGGACTTTTGGTAACTGTTTGAGATTATTAGAGTTGCATTTGCTACGCTTTTTATTACTTGTCCGCTCTCTGCTCATAACGCGTATAGATGATTTAGGGCAAGGTCCAAGTCCGATATGTGAATTACTGTTAATATCAGAACTGAGTTCGTAGGAGCAGGGACCAGCTGCACATCAGGATGTGGCAGAAGGGGCAGAGAGGGCAGGTGCAGCTGGGGCTGGTGTGGTAGACAGGGGGGGCGAGGGCATGCCAGACTCATTGACAGCATGCGGGCACCCTGTCTATTAAGATGTAGTCCATCTGGACCAAACAATTGCCTCCTGCCCCAGAAAATGTTAAAATTGTCTATAAAACTAATATTGTGCATCACGGTGGCAGAGGAAAGCCAGGTGTTAAGAGATAAAAGTCTGCTAAAACGACCAATACCTCTGCCAACAGTGGGGGTGGGGCCAGAAATAAAAACAGACACATGTGTGTATATTAAAAGATTAAACAAATGAATAAAATCCAGCTTCAGGAGTTCAGACTGCTGTTTACGAATGTCGTTGGTTCCTGCGTGAATAATAATTCTACTCACAGTTGGGTGATGTTGGATATGTTCCAGGATCTGTTCAGTAATGTCCTTTACGGTGGCTCCAGGTAAACACAGTGTGACGGCTCCTCTCATCCTTACATTCCTGACAATAGAGTCTCCAATGATGAGTGTGGTGGGCGGCTGGTCAACAAGTTGATGCTGGGCAGAGGATCTTTCACCGTCCAGGACCTGCTGGATGTTGGGCGGATTAGCTTCCCCAGGACTGCAGTGATGTGTAGTCGGCGCCGAGGGCTCGTTCCGTGGGTTCGGGGTGTAGTGGAGCACTCCTCGGCGAGTCCTGGGTTTAGCGCGACGTGGAGGGCTGCGGGAGTCCGGCTGCTGCTCCGGCTGCTGGGAGGGGATGGGCGGCATTCCTGCGGAGCTGCGGTGTTTCAGGGCGGCCGGAGGGACAGTCAGAGGAGGAAAGTCGTGCTCCAGGGCACCGAAGCGGTTTGACAATGATAGGCCGGGTGAAGGAGAGCGGTGGCGGCTGCTCCGGGACCCCCCACCGTGGCCGGGCCCGACCATGGACCAGGCACCCTGAAGCACCGGTGTTGAGCTAATGGGGGCTTTTGGCTTAGCCCCCAGATGGAACCAGCGGTCCTCCTCTGGAGTTGTTGATGCTCCTCCGGCGTTCAGCAGTCCGAGTCCAGCGATGGATTCCCCCTCTGCAGCTTCAACGGGCTGGCAGGGAATTGTGTCCGCCAGCTGAGCGCTGTTGGCGGCTGCGAAAGTCCGGCCGAAGATGATGTCCACGTCATCAAAAACGATTTAAAACCAGTTGAAACCGTGTTTGTCAGGGAGCCGAAGTTTGGCAAGTCTATCTGATTACTGTAATGCCCTGCTTTCTGGTCTTCCCAAAAAGACTACCTCAAGTTTACAGCTTTTACAGAATTCAGCAGCACATGTCCTGACTAAGACCAGGAGGCGGGAACACATTACACCCGTCTTAGAATCATTGCATTGGCTCCCCGTACGTTTTAGGATCGATTTTAAGATTCTTTTAATAATTTTTAAGTCTCTTAATGGTCTTGGGCCTTCTTATCTTTCGGAATTGCTTTTACCGTATGAACCTTCGCGGTCTCTGTGTTCCTCTGGCAGCCGTCTCCTTGTCACCCCCAAAGTCAGGACACACACTCACGGTGAGGCGTCTTTCCAGTTTTATGGCCCTCACCTCTGGAACAAGCTGCCAGAGGACCTCAGGGCCGCAGAGAACGTTCAGCTCAGTGGTAGAGTTGTCAGCCTGCAACCCAGAAATTGTGGGTTCGATTCCAGCTTCCACCTGCTACATGTCGTTGTGTCCTTGGGCAAGACACTTCACCTACCTTGCCTACTGGTGTTGGCCAGAAGGGTTGATGGCGCAATATGGCAGCCTCGCTTCTGTCAGTGTGCCCCAGGGCAGCTGTGACTATAATCATAGCTTGCTTCCACCAGTGTGTGAATGTGAGAGTGAATGAATAATGGAGTTGTAAAGCGCTTTGAGAGTCTTGAAAAGCGCTATATAAATGCAAGCCATTATTATTAACTGATTATTATTTATTAAATCTGTTTAATTACTCTTTATGTTTTATTTGATTAAATTCTTTTTAGTTTAGCTTTTAGCTGGCTATTTATCAATTGTTTATCTGCTTTGCATTTTTATTTGATCATATCTTATAATTGTTTTAATTTTAATATTTTAACTTATTTTAGTCTTCCTTCCAGTGTTTCCTCTATGGGAGCCCTCTGCCTCGGGGGCGGTGGTCGGCTGTGGTTGCCTTGGTGCTCTCCAGGTGGTGCTTGGATGGAGGTGGGGGTACCAGCCCTCCCCCCTCTGGGCTCCCTGGGTCAGTGCCTTGGCTGCTCCTGTTGACCTGCTGGTGCCAATGTAGATGGCTCCCATGATGACGTTTCCTGGCTCAGCTGTACTCAGCCCGTTCTGCTTTTGTCTATTGTTGCTTTTATCTGTGTGTGTGCAAGGGGGGGGGTTGTGGGTCATTTTTAATCTGTAAAGCACTTTGTTATGGTTTGAAAAGCGCTTTATGAATAAAGTTTGATTTGATTTACTTGTAATTTAAAAGAACTCAGTGCTTCAGCAGCTTTGCAGTTTTCTGGAAGTTTGTTCCAGATTAGAGGAGCATAGAAACTGAAAGCTGCTTCTCCATGTTTGGTTCTAATTCTAGAGATGTTGAGTAGACTGGAATTAGAGGACCTGAGTGGTCTGGTGGGGGTTGGTATAGTAACAGTAAGTCTTCAACATACTTTGATGCTAAGCCAATCAGTGATTTATAAACTAGTAAAAGTATTTAGAAGTCTATTCTCTGAGCTACAGGGAGCCAGTGTAAGGACTATAGAACGGAGTGATGTGCTCTACTTTCCTGGTTCTAGTGAGGAACACGAGCAAAAGTGTTATGGATCAACTGCAGCCGTCTAATTTACTTTTTAGGCAGACCTGTGAGGACGCTGCTGTAGTGATCAAATTAATTCAAATCAAACTATAAAGCGCTTTTCAAACAAAATAGCACCCACATACCCCCCCCGGAACAACAAAAACATGATGACCATTAGGACACTTAAAAACCATTAGAAGAACGTTAAAATCGATCCTAAAACATACGGGGAGCCAATGCATGGATTTTAAGACAGGTGTTATGTGTTCCCTCCTCCTGGTCTTCGTCAGGACATGTGCTGCTGAATTTTGTATAAGTTGTAAACCTAATATACTCTTTTTGGAAATGCCAGAAAGCAGGACATTACAGTAATCAATTCTGCTGGTGATCAATCCGACTAAAGATAAACACATGGATGAGTTTTTCTAGGTCATGTTGCGACATCAATCCTTTAATCCTAGAAATGTCATTCAGGTGATAGAAGGCTGACCTTGTAATTGTCAATTTGGCATGGAGACATGATGACTGAGAGGAGCGCGCTAACAGATTTACCCTGTCAGGTGAAGATCCAGTAAAATTACCTGAAGTTCTGATAGTGGAAGCGCACCTATACTGTTCAGTGATATCTCCTGTCTTTGTGGGGACCTGCTCATAACATGTATTCATTCCATCTCGCTTTCACTGGTTCTGATCCAACATACAGAGAAAGAATTAACAAAACTGGAGATTACAAAGGTCAGCGTGCAGGGAATTATAATAAACCAAAAGGTTAAAGTCTGATTTCAATAAAAATTTCAGGAAAAGTCCGCAATGGGACCAAGAACATCAGATCAAATTTTGGGGTTGATTTGACATGAAGTGTGTATCCACCCACTGATCAGCGGTGCTAACCTCCACTCCTCTCCCGTGTAAGAGAGCTCATATCTCCACTCTCCGCTGGAAGAGCGCAGCGGCAGCACAAACACAGCCGTGCGTCTCATTAAGAGACATTTCTTTTGGACAAAAAGTCAGAAATATAAACAACAACATAGGGATGGTTGGTGTGGGGGGGGAGTGGCCCTGACGGAGGTCTGCGCTCTCTAAGTGCTTTCCTTGTTTATTTCTGACATGCTTTTTTTGTTTCAAACTCTTTTTTTCAAACAGCATCAACATAACACGACAGTAACGTGCAAAAATCAATAAATTATTTGCATTGTTATATAGGACACAGGGTCCAAAGAGTGTGAAAAATTTATTTTTAATTATTATTTTTTTAATTACAGTATTGGTTTAACACAAGGTAATTCAAATAAAATTGCTTTGATATTCAAGAATGGTTTCAATGAGCATTGAGTAAAATGAAAACGTTAATGTTTCCTACCAAAACTCATGCAGAATGTGCATGTGCGTATGTCAAAGCACAATGCAGTGTTCCGCAACTTCAAAACTGACACTAAACAAAACAGAAAGGACTCCCAGCCATCACTAAACTCTGCTATTTGGGAACATTATTGGTTTCTCATGCACTAAACTGAATTACTCACCTGAAACAATGTCAAGCTGAATGTAAACGTCACTGATACTAGAGAAAAACCAGCTGACGTCCACAGGGTTACCAGTAGCACCCCATCAAAAGACAGCAGAATTCCAGTTGATGAGAAGGGATTTTCCCAACAACTGTCCATGCTGCATTCAAGTGCAGCTTGGAAACTGGGCTGTCGAAATATCAAAACAATTTAAAATCCCAAATATGTTCCAAGTTTACATGTCACTCAGAAAATCGACTTATTGAATGAAGTGCGTTCACCTCCCCGACGCTAGGTGGCGACATGGGCACTTTCATCTTGGCATTCTTCCGGTCAGCCTAGAGCGCCACACAGACAGTAATCTAATGCCGGCAGCTTTGAAGCAAACAGATAAAAGCAGGTTATGCACAACGCTGCTGCACAGTACATTTTGTAAGTACTGTACTGTTTGATTGTGTTACACTCGTTGTTGCTGCTCGTTCCGGTGTTGTAATTCCCGCTGCCACGGTCTCGTCACTTCCCAAAGGGGGGGGTGCACAGGCTGCTACTAGCTCGGCGAAGCTGCCTCTGCTGTTTACATGCAGAGAAATCTGGCTTTCTAACCGCATTAACTGGGTGCGTTGGCTCGATAAATACTAGGCCAGTTTGGTTGGACTCCAGCCGGTCCAAGATGTACACATGCATTTCAAAAGTGCGATTTTCTGTGTGACATTGATGTAAGAAGATTTGCCAGTCGCTCCATACACGTATGTTTGAGATCCAATGTGGTGCATGCTACATTTAAAGAGTGTCTGCGTGTGTGTCTGTGCGCGCGCGTGTGTTTACCTGTCTGTCAAAGACAGGACCACTAAGCCTGCCAACAAAGGGGTCCAGTGCGGCTGGTGTGGTCTTCTCTGTCTATCTCAGGTGGAGTATGTTACTGCTAATGCCTTCTAAGATCCCTCTGACGCTCTCCCAGAAGCCCCCTCTCTCTTCGTACAATCCTCTTTGCTCCTGGTGTCCCTAAGCACATTGGTGGAGTGAAGGTGGCTTGCTGAGGATTGTCTTAATCTCTCCTTTTCCTTCAGAAAATGGTTTGGCCAACCCAAATGTCGCTCACCCTATCACTTCAAAAACCAATTCTCCAAGCGTATATAAATGTTTCCAAGTTTGCTTTTCTCTGTATTAAATCTATACGGTAAGTAACCCCCCCCCCAGGCTCAAACATGAAACAGGCCTTCACCTCTTGTCGTTGAGGACAAAGACACACAAACTGAAAGATACAAAACGACCACAAACATAATTTGTGGTTTTTATGTTCCTCCAGCTGTGTTTTTTGCCTGTGATTTTGCACTGGTTTACATCACTTTGTGTTCACTTTGCATGTTTTTCTTTCCATCCCATTTTAGTAATTGTGCTCCGTTTGATCTTTTTAGTTGAAATCTCTTTGGTTGTTTTGAGCAAGTATTTTGGTTTTTGTGCATGTGCATTTTGTGCATCTTTGTGTGTTCTTGTGATCATTTGAGATCTTAAGGTTTGTCACCATTATGAAAAAAAATGTTTCTTGTTCTCAGACTTTATTCACATTGCAGCTGCTTGTAAGCCTTTCTAGGTCTGTTTTGTTTCTCATTTCTTTTTTTCTTAAGTCATCTTAATTTAGGCCTCACCACTTATGTTTGTTTTGCATGCATCTCTCTGCTGAGGACACATTTCAACTTGCATTTTGAGGAAACCTAACTGCACATTAGAGCAGTTATATATTAGAAAGGAAACTGCTCTTGCTCTCTTTTCACCTCAGCACAGCAGAGTTAAACAATTGAGGTCATTTCAAGGTTGAACAAGTTCATTATAAACAAAATCAACTCTGAAAACAACAGTTGCAACACGGTTTTTTTTCTTTCGTTTTTTTCTGCTGAACCAGTAAATCCTCCGCCTGCCTTTTTGTCTCCTGTGTTTTGGGTTTTTTGGGATGTTTTTAGCACAGCGGCTATTAGCCTTCATGTTAATCCCCTCAGAGAATAAACTCATTAGAACATTAATCACTGGATTCTAATTACCTCTCTCTCTGTGTGTCTCTAATTCAGGTACTTAGACAAGCCACCCCTCTCTGAACCCATGGGGGGACAAGTTACAGTAAAATGAAAAAATAAATCAGTCAACCGAGATCCTTCAATTACAGTAGGAACGCATTAGCATGTTTTCTTTATGGCTTTCCTATCTGGCCAGTGATCTAAAATTTGCAAAGTTGTGTTATGATACTTCTAATTTGACAGTACATTTTTGAGCAGAACACGTGGTTTGTTCAGGTTTTCTAAGAATTTTGAGGAGTTCTAGACCATCTCAGCGCTGAGTTTCCCTGAGTTTCCAGTTTCTCCACTGTTAAATGCAATTTAACCGGTGACTTCTGATCATTGTTTTCCATTTTCATTCCTGCGCTTAATTGAACAGTTATTGTCTTTGCTTTTTGGTAGATAAACCTATATCCTGACCCCGCATGTGTTGAGTTCTTAAGGTAAGAAACATGTATTTTTTCAAAAATATTGATCAAATTAAGTCCAACCCCCCCTCAAAAAAAGATTAGTTGTTCCAGCAGACTGATAATTGGTTAACTAAAAAACTACTAGTGGGGGTATTTACATCTTGTAGGTCAAGATGCTCTACTATTATAAGCACTCTGTTCCATGGTGAATAAAATAAACCATTTAAATAATAAACATTTGATATGATTATGTTTGTCAATTCTTCATTAATTTTACTCATAAATTGACATTATTTTTGGTGATAAATTAATTTAAGATACAAAAAATGTGAGGAGCCGAAAGAGCCGGTTCTTTTTAGTGAGCCAAGCCGTGAGAACCGGCCATTCTGAAAGATATTGAAATCCCATCTGTAATGTGCTGCACCTACAATTGCTTCTTGATTTTGTGTTTGGGAATACATTCATTTAGAGACTGTTTTAACCATATATGCATACAAGCAGTGTTTGTGCAGCATAGTTGAGATTTGGTGAACGGGTAAATGTTTTTACAATGCAGGGGGATACAACTTGAGTCCTTGAGTGCCACTGTCCTGTAACTTTTAGATTTAGATCAGTGCTCCAACACATCATTTAAATTAATGGTTATTGGCCAGCTATTTCAAATTCAATTTTAATTCAATTCAAATTCAAAAATACTTCATTGATCCCAGAGGGAAATTAAGTGTTGGTATAGCTCATATAATTAATTCTTTAAGGAGTTGTTGTAGATGATGATGGGTGTGGGCAGGAAGGATTTCCTGTAGCGGTCTGTATTGCAGCGAAACTGAAGAAGCCTCCGACTGAAGACGCTCTATTGTTGTATGACAGTTTCATGAAGAGGATGCTCAGGGTTGTCCATAATTTTTTTGATTTTATGAAGAATCCTTCTTTGCATCATCATCTCCAGATGTTCCACAGTTGTCCCAAGAACAGAACCAGCCTTCTTTATCAGGTTGTTTAGCCTTTTTAAGTCCCTGGCTCTGATGCTGCTACCCCAGCAGATGACGGCTGAAGAGATTACACTCTCCACGACAGACTTGTAGAAGATCTGCAGCATCTTGCTGCAAACCTTGAAGGACCTAAGCTGCCTCAAGAAGTACAGTCTGCTCTGTCCCTTCTTATAGACGGTTTCTCTGTTCAGTCTCCAGTCCAGTCTGTTGTCAAGGTGAACTCCGAGGTATTTATACTCCTCAACCACCTCCACTTCTTCTCCCATGATGGAAACAGTGTTTGACTTATCCCTGTTTCTTCTGAAATCTACAATCATCTCCTTTGTTTTGTTCAGATTCAAGGTGAGACGATTGTTTCCACACTATGTCACAAAGCGCTCCACCAGCTCTCTGTATTCAGCTTCTTGTCCATCTCTGATACACCCGACAATTGCAGAGTCATCTGAGTATTTCTGCAGATGACAAGTCTCTGATTTGTACTGGAAGTCTGAGGTGTACAGAGTGAAAAGGAATGGTGAGAGTACGGTCCCCTGTGGTGCTCCTGTGCTGCTGACCACCTGGTTTGACACACAATTCTTCAGTCTCTCAAATTGTGGTCTGTTGGTCAGGTAGTCATTGATCCAGGCGATTGTTGAGGGCTCCACCTGTGTCTTTGGAAAACTTGCTGACATGCCAAAAAGTTATGTTTTGATTCGGGTGTGTCGGAGCAAGGATGCATCCAAAAGTTGCAAGTTTCACATTCTGAATGGGTATATTGTTACACTTGTGGAAACCTTTTAAAGGAGAAGTCCAGGGGATGATATTTCAAGAGCAACCACCAGAGACAAATTCTCACTACACATCCATCATCTGTCATTGTGACAGCAAATCTCTGGTGGTGATCTTGAATTGGTGCTCTGTTGTAGCTTAGTATGACAGATACCCTAACCCCCGATTCAGGACCATCCAAAACAAAGATGGCCTTCAACAAATTAAGACATTTTAAGTGAAAATTGTGTAATGTGAGTTCTGCTTCAACTGACGTGAGCCCTTCTACCACGCTCTGATCATCATCTTTCCCTCTTTTCTGCAACCAATAAGATTAAGGGCTGGTTATCTAATAATTTCCTGCTTCTTCATGCTGAAAAGACAGATTTGATGGTGACTGGACATAAAAAAAAATGTCCCTACTTGTCCCAAAACATCTCCTCAGAAATTGATGACTGTGTCATAACTTGCAGAGACAAGGTAAAGAACTTGGGCGTGTGGTTCGACCCAGTGCTCTCCTTTGAGTCTCATGAAAAAGAGGTAACAAGGACTGCCTTTTATCACTTTAGGAACATTGCTAGGATCAGACAAGTTTTAAAATTTGAAAATGCTTAGGTTCTCATTCATGCACTTGTGTCTTCGTGCTTGATTATTGTAACGCTTTCCTTACTGGGTTACCATTTCTGAGGTTTGCAGATGGTACTTAATGCGGCTGCTTGCATTTGCACCGAAACATGGAAACATTAAACATTAAAGCAGTACTGACTTCTTTTCATGTCTTTCAATGAAACGATTGTGCTTAAAATATGAACAATTCACCTGCTATGGCCCGAACGCAGTCTCACAACTTCCTCCTGGTCTGCATGGAACTGAAATGCACACCCACTTGTACGTAATCAAATGTTCCAAGTGGGATTGCTGCATGAGGATTTGATTTTTCCCTCCGACAGATGACTCCTCTGGGGGGATTAAATGTTGTTCTGGAGGCTGAATCCGTGCTTCGCTGCCACACTGGAGGCTGGAATTACAAGCGCCACTTCAGCCAGTTTTTGAAATTATGGAACAATTCTCTAATTGAACTGATCAGAAGTTGGAAATACTCCCTGAATCAGCTGTTTCCTGACCCACAAGCTATCGGCTTAGCAGGAGGAAATCCCTCAGCATGCACTGGTGGTTAGCCCGACACCAGGCTCTTTGGAGAGCGTCTGTAACCGGCCGCACTGGTCACAGTCGCGCTCCACAGCCTCAGTTACTCTTGAACGAGCTGTCATTTAGCTAGATATATTGAATATATGGTCCGGGTCTGAGATGATGCTCAGATGCTCTCATAGGAATCTTCTTTTTTTTTTTTTTTTTGTTTAGTTACCTGTACTCCGTGCCTAAAGTTTAAAATGTCCACGAGTCTGCACCAGGTGGTTTACTGCTGTGAATTGTAATAATGGACAGCCTTCTGATTTTTCCAAGAAGCAGCTTTCAGTTTCTATGCTCCTCTAATCCGGAACAAACTTCCAGACAACTGCAAAGCTGCTGAAACACTGAGTTCTTTTAAATCACAGCTAAAAACGTATCTGTTTAGAGCTGCTTTTGAGTAATGCTTTAATGTATCATATGTTTTATGTATGCTTCTTGCTTTATTGTTTTCACTTTATATGCTTTGTCTGTATTTTACTGCTATTTTTATTTTACCTCTTAATCACGTAAAGCACCTTGAATTATCTTGATGTTGAAAGTGGGCTATACAAATATAATTGCCTTGGCTTGCCCTCGCTCCATCACAATTTAAAAGAAACAGTCAAATATGCGGTTAATACGACCCCTGATGAATACCCACTCTTTTCTTTTTGGTCAATTTTTTTTTAATTATAAAACAAAACTGAAAAAGTCTGGATCAGGAATAGCTGTTAAAAGTTTGAGAACAGCTGATTTAGAACATGTTTTTACAACTGAAAAAGTTCCTCAGAAATTATATTTGTAACAGCTGGAACTAGTAATGGGAAAAGCTTCAGTTCAAAAAGAAAAGAAAAGACAAATTTCCTAAACTGGTTTACTAATACTACAATGGACTAGCGACCTGTCCAGGGTGTACCCCGACTCTTGTCTGATGACTCTGGAGATAGGCACCAGCTACCCACGACCCTGCAAGGACAAAACGGTAGATGGATGGATGGACAGTTCACTAATATGAAAGATTTGCAGTATCGGTTTAGATCATTATTGACTTTTTTTTTAGTGTTTACCAGGTTTAGAAAAAAAGGTCTAAAATGTTTCATTTGTAATTATTTGACTGATCAATTGTTTATGATGGAGATGAATCAAAAGAGCAATCAGTTGCAGCTCGAAATAAACAACTTTGGAGGCTATCTTCTCCTATTCTTGTAAAAGTCTTTTAGTGTTTTTGAAAAAGGGTTTCTCTGTCACGTGGTGTGTGGAGAATGGACCCAAACGCACTCGCTGAAGGAAGGTGCAGGATGTTTATTAAAGTGAGGAGATCGTGATGATGGTGGTGAACGGAGACACTGGACATCGGGCTGGAACGAAGAGGCAGGAAGACGACACACCATGGGGATGAAGACAACAGAGGACTAGGAGGAAGGAGGACTAGGAGGAATGGACTGGAACGGGCTCATGCACTGGAACGGGCTCATGCACTGGGACTGGCTCATGCACTGGGACTGGCTCATGCACTGGAACGGGCTCATGGACTGGAACGGGCTCATGGACTGGAACGGGCTCATGGACTGGAACGGGCTCATGGACTGGAACGGATTCTGGAGCTGGAACGGATTCTGGAGCTGGAACGGATTCTGGAGCTGGAACGGATTCTGGAGCTGGAACGGATTCTGGAGCTGGAACGGATTCTGGAGCTGGAACGGACTCACGGACTGGAGCCGAAAGGGGCTCACGGACTGGAGCTGGAACTGCTCCGGGAGCGGCCCCACCTCGGCGGCGTCGCTGCTTGCGGTGAGTCACCAGAAGAGGCTCATGCCGTCGAGGACCAGTCCCCGGGGAACAGAACGCCAACCTTGTGCCGACGAATGCGGACGGTGAAGGTGCGGCGCTCCGCTCCCTGCTCCCGGAAACAGTCCCGGCGGCGCAGCGGGACCTACGCCGGCGGACAGATGGTGGAGACGGAGAGGGCGGATCGATGATCCGATCCAACGCCTCCCTACGAACCCTCTCCGCCTCGCTCCGCAGCGCGGCGAGATCCGGAGCAGAGAACACCCTCCTGAAGTGAGGGAGCACTCCAAGGATTTCCTCAGCTCCGGAGACCCGCACAGGAAGGTGAGGAGAGGCAGCGAGTCTGACCAGGTTGGCCCAGACGTCCTGGCGGAGGGCGGCGATCTCCTGGGCGAGTGCTGGGTCCATGTTTAGGGCCGGATCATTCTGTCACGTGGTGTGTGGAGAATGGACCCAAACGCACTCGCTGAAGGAAGGTGCAGGATGTTTATTAAAGTGAGGAGATCGTGATGATGGTGGTGAACGGAGACACTGGACATCGGGCTGGAACGAAGAGGCAGGAAGACGACACACCATGGGGATGAAGACAACAGAGGACTAGGAGGAAGGAGGACTAGGAGGAAGGATGGAGGATGGATGATCCGGCCGGGAGTGAAAGGAAGTGAGGAGTCTTAAAGGCAGGAGGTGAGTAGGATCAGGTGTGGATGATGAGACAGACAGGTGAAGACAATGAGGCAGGAATAGGGCAGCGTGACAGGACCCCCCCCTTTAAAGGTGGATTCCAGACACCGTGGAAAGAGTGAAAACGAAAGGGAAGAGAAAAAAAAACAAGCACCCTTGCCAGGGTGGGTGGAGGGGGCCCACGGAAGGAGGGCCCCGAGTCTCTTTGGGTACGCCCCTGGAAGTCTGGCGGACGGCCCCGGTGGTGGCCCCTGAGGACCTGGAGGTCGGGCGGACGGCCTCGGCGGCGTCCTCTGGCTGGACGGAGGTCGGGCGGACGGCCCTTAGGTCCTTTTCTGAGGTTCAGGTAGTGCCATAGAGGTTCTGGAGGCTCGGACGCCTCCTCGGACGGAGGTTCTGGAGGCTCGGACGCCTCCTCGGACGGAGGTTCTGGAGGCTCGGACGCCTCCTCGGACGGAGGTTCTGGAGGCTCCAGTGACGGGGACGGGTCCTCCCTGACCCTCCCTGGGAGCTTCAGCGACGGGGACGGGTCCTCCCTGACCCTCCCTGGGAGCTTCAGCGACGGGGACGGGTCCTCCCTGACCCTCCCTGGGAGCTTCAGCGACGGGGACGGGCCCTCCCTGACCCTCCCTGGGAGCTTCAGCGACGGGGACGGGTCCTCCCTGACCCTCCCTATGAGCTTCAGCGACGGGGACGGGTCCTCCCTGACCCTCCCCGGGAGCTCCAGCGACGCATGGGGAAATGTCCATCGCTGGAGAGCCGCCGCTGTGACCGCCAGAAATACAGCAGCCACAACAACGGCGGGCTCTGGAGCTGGAACGGGCTCATGGACTGGAACGGGCTCATGGACTGGAACGGGCTCATGGACTGGAACGGGCTCATGGACTGGAACGGGCTCATGGACTGGAACGGGCTCATGGACTGGAACGGGCTCATGCACTGGAACGGGCTCATGCACTGGGACTGGCTCATGCACTGGGACTGGCTCATGCACTGGGACTGGCTCATGCACTGGAACGGGCTCATGGACTGGAACGGGCTCATGGACTGGAACGGGCTCATGGACTGGAACGGGCTCATGGACTGGAACGGGCTCATGGACTGGAACGGATTCTGGAGCTGGAACGGATTCTGGAGCTGGAACGGATTCTGGAGCTGGAACGGATTCTGGAGCTGGAACGGATTCTGGAGCTGGAACGGATTCTGGAGCTGGAACGGATTCTGGAGCTGGAACGGATTCTGGAGCTGGAACGGATTCTGGAGCTGGAACGGATTCTGGAGCTGGAACGGATTCTGGAGCTGGAACGGATTCTGGAGCTGGAACGGACTCACGGACTGGAGCCGAAAGGGGCTCACGGACTGGAGCTGGAACTGCTCCGGGAGCGGCCCCACCTCGGCGGCGTCGCTGCTTGCGGTGAGTCACCAGAAGAGGCTCATGCCGTCGAGGACCAGTCCCCGGGGAACAGAACGGCAACCTTGTGCCGACGAATGCGGACGGTGAAGGTGCGGCGCTCCGCTCCCTGCTCCCGGAAACAGTCCCGGCGGCGCAGCGGGACCTACGCCGGCGGACAGATGGTGGAGACGGAGAGGGCGGATCGATGATCCGATCCAACGCCTCCCTACGAACCCTCTCCGCCTCGCTCCGCAGCGCGGCGAGATCCGGAGCAGAGAACACCCTCCTGAAGTGAGGGAGCACTCCAAGGATTTCCTCAGCTCCGGAGACCCGCACAGGAAGGTGAGGAGAGGCAGCGAGTCTGACCAGGTTGGCCCAGACGTCCTGGCGGAGGGCGGCGATCTCCTGGGCGAGTGCTGGGTCCATGTTTAGGGCCGGATCATTCTGTCACGTGGTGTGTGGAGAATGGACCCAAACGCACTCGCTGAAGGAAGGTGCAGGATGTTTATTAAAGTGAGGAGATCGTGATGATGGTGGTGAACGGAGACACTGGACATCGGGCTGGAACGAAGAGGCAGGAAGACGACACACCATGGGGATGAAGACAACAGAGGACTAGGAGGAAGGAGGACTAGGAGGAAGGATGGAGGATGGATGATCCGGCCGGGAGTGAAAGGAAGTGAGGAGTCTTAAAGGCAGGAGGTGAGTAGGATCAGGTGTGGATGATGAGACAGACAGGTGAAGACAATCAGGCAGGAATAGGGCAGCGTGACATTCTCAAATTTGTTTGACAGTTGAACTAGAACAGAAAGGTCTTTATTGAACTAAATACAGCTCCCATAAGAAACAGATTTCATGAGAATATTGATTTAAAACTCTTTAAAGTTTCCATTTAAAACGTTTTACGGGTTGTAAACTTTTGTTTTAATTGATGCCTCTAAGATGCCTCTTTATCTGATTTGAGGTTTGAAAACAAAGATTTGTAAGGCTAGATTTAATTTGTAGCTTGTTGTTGTTGATTAAAACTAAGAAAACAGCCAAGCCTGAATGTGAACTCAATAATGCTATCTGCTTCCAAGGTTAGCATTGGATACACTTTGTCTCTCAATACCCACAAAACCTGTTACAGCTCTGTATTTGAAGCATAAGTGGAGTACCGCTTCAGTGTTTTGAGGACCTTTTGTTTCAGCCGAATAGTTCTGTAAAGCTGTCTTCTTACAGAGGACAACTGTTATTTTTGTGCATGTCCAAGTATTTTGCATGCAATTTCGCTTTTCATTATCTGCTGCAGACAAATACAGATGGAAGAGCACCACCTGCTGAAAGTCACTTTACTCTCTTTGGGAACTTTTGTGCTACTTTGGATGTCATGTGTTGCTGATCTCGGCCCGCTTCCAAGATTAGATACATAAGCAGCGGGACATCTTTAATTCAGAAGTTTGCATGAAATGTTTGCATTTTATGGTGTCATTTGGGGGGGGGGGGATTCTGCCAACTTTTAGAAAATGTGTGTGTTTGTGATTGTGCTTGTCAGCTGGGAGGACACTTCCTGCAAACAGGCCAGAGCAAGCTCTGGCAGCTCAGGGAGGAAGGAGGGTGGCAGTGAGCCGTGGAGGTGCAGCTCCTTCTAGTCACACAGGACCACACAACAAGACAACACACTCCCTCCCTCTGTTTTTTTTTTTTTTTTGTCTTTTCCTCTCAATTTAAGTGGAAACAGAAAATTAAAAGCGGCATCAGGTTTTCATATTCTGAGTGCCTCGCAGGCTCGTACGACCTGATACCCCAAGCATTTACTTGGCTTAACCATCTAAAAGTGGCACTTTAAATCTAAGGTGTGTGTGCTTGTGTGTGTGTGTGGGTGTGGGTGTGTGTGTGTGTGTGTGTGTGTGTGTGTATTCTGGGTGGGACTCCTTAGCTGTCACCTGCACACAACCTATGATGCAGGGTCTTAGCGGCAGCTTCTCATGGCTGAGTGCTCAGGACACACACACACACACTTACACACACACGCACAGCAACACACACACGCGTTGACAGGTGGAGGTAAACGAAGCAGAACTCTGCTAATCCACCTCTGCCTGGGAGACCCAGAGCGAGAGGTGAAGCACGAAGAGAGTGACGTGAGTTGCACCAGTGTTTTCTTAAACGCTGAAAATCTCACTATATGACGCATCATTAGGATTGGGCTGAGCGGTAAAGCGAGGTATGAAGCTGCATAAATGTACAGTGCGATGCAACACATGCAAGCAAACATTCTTTTAAAAAATAAAATGCTATTCTATGAAAACTGCGAGGAAGCGGCATTGCATTTAATTAAATTTAATCAGAAACATTTATCGATATAATTGTTTTAGACTGAAAAAACATTCATGTATAGGCTTATAAGACATTCAGGAATGAATGATTTATCTCCTTTTATATCTTTCAATTCTTCCAATTCAGGCATAATAACAGCAAAATAATAAGCCATGGTATGATTTACATTTCGTTAGATTCTTTTTACTATATATATGCATCCAACTGATAAAATCATCAGACAGCATGGGATACATTTCCACAGTTATGCCGATGATACGTAACTATATTTATCCATAAATCCTGATGAATCCAGTCAGTTAGGTAGATTACAGGCATGTCTTGAAGACATAAAAACATGGATGACTCTAAACTTCCAGCTTTTAAATTCTGACAAGACAGAAGTTGTCTTTTTTGGACCAGAAGCTCTAAAAATGAAACTGCTTAGTCAATAACTTCATCTGGATGGTATTAAATTGGTCTCCAGTTATAACGTAAAGAACCTCTGCGTTATTTTTGACCAAGACATGACATTTAAATCCCATATTAAACAGATTTCTAGGATTTCCTTCTTTCACCATCGGAATATTGCTAAAATTAAAAGACTAAGAGATTACTGTTATTCTTGCCAACATTAGTACATACAAACAAGAATTCTGGCTCTTACAGACCTTTTACTCCTTATTTAAGAAGCTCTTCTATCTTCCACTTATTACCTGTATTAATGGCACCTGTTTGAACTGGTTATCTGTATAAAAGACACCTGTCCACACCCTTAAACAGTCAGACTCCAACCTCCGCCATGGCCAAGACCAGAGAGCTGTCCAAGGACACCAGGGACAAGATTGTACACCTGCACAAGATGGGAATGAGCCAATCTACAATAGGCAACAAGCTTGGTGAGAAGAGATCAGCCATTGGAGCAATTATTAGAAAATGGAATAAATACAAGATCACTGACAATCTCCCTCAGCCTGGGGCTCCATCTCACCTTGTGGGATACACATGATCTAGAAAACGGTGAGGAAACAGCCCAGAACTACACAGGTGAATTGATCAATAACCTGAAGAGAGCTGGGACCACAGTAACAAAGGTTACTATTAGTTCCACACTACATTGTCATATATTAAAGTCCTGCAGTGCTTGAAAGATCCCCCTGCTTAAGCCAGCACATGTCCAGGGCCATCTAAAGTTTGCCAGAGACCATCTGGACGATCCAGAGTAGAATTGGGAGAATGTCATGTGGTCAGATGAGACCAAAATATAACTCTTTGGTATAAAAGCCACTCTGCGTTTTTGGAGCAGGAAGAATGCTGAGTTGCATCACAAGAACACCATACCCACTGTGAAGCATGGGGGTGGAAACATTATGTTTTGGGGCTGCTTTTCTGCTAAGGGGACAGGAACAGTGATCCGCAATGTGGAAAGGATGATTGGGCCCATGTATCATGAGATTTGGGGTAAAAACCTCCTTCCATCAGTGAGAGCATTGAAAATGAAACGTGGCTGGATCTTCCAAAATGACAATGATCCCAAGCACATCGCCCGGGCAACGAAGGAGTGGCTACGTAAGAATTATTTAAACGTTCTGGAGTGGCCTAGCCAGTCTCTAGACCTCAATCGAACAGAGAATCTGTGGAGGGAGTTGAAAGTCTGTGTTGACCACCAACAGCACCAACATATCCCAGCTCTGGAGAAGATCTGCCTGGAAGAATGGACCAAAATTCCAGCTACAGTGTGCAAACCTGGTGAAGACCTACAGGAAACGTTTGACCTCTGCCCTTGCTAACCAAGGTTACTTTACAAAGAATTGAAATGAACTTTTGTGTTTCACCAAATTACTTATTTTCTGCACCATTATACAAATAAATTCTTTAAAAATCCAACAATTTGATTTCCTGGATTTTTTTACATTGTCTCTCACAGTTGAAGTGTAACTATGATGAAAATTACAGAGCTCTTTCATCTTTTTAAGTGGGACAGCTTGTGCAATCGGTGGCTGCCAAATACTTTTTTTGTCACTATAATTACATTTTTCTGACTTGTAAATTTATCTGTTGGCAAAATCCCCTGATACCATCCATCCATCCATCCATTGTCTGTACTCGTCCATCCTATGCAGGGTTGCGGGGGGGCTGGTGCCTATCTCCAGCAGTCACGAGGCAAGAGGCAGGGTACACCCTGGACAGTTCGCCAGTCCATCGCAGGGCAATCCCCTGATACCTTCCTGACATTTAAAAAGTCTTACATATATGCACAGGAGTACCTAGGAGTACTTACTTGTTTCAATTGGTTATGCCTGTTTAACTGCTTGTTTATGTAAATAGCAAAAATACTGCGTTGATGTCAGAGGATAATTGGCAAATGGGTTTGAAATGATAGCAAGGTACCATTAGTGTAAAGATCCTCTTTCTACCACAAATGTATCTCTGAATGCACAGGATGTTGAACCATGAAGCTACAGTAGCAAAAGACCACACTAGGTGTGAACTCTTACAGCTAAGAACAGGAACTTAAGGCTATCATTTGAACAGACTCAACATTTTTGGAAAAATGGTGCTTGATCCAATAAGTCTTAAGTTCAGCTGCAATATTCAGATGGAAGTGCCATAAACATTTAAATTTTGGTTTGCCCTGGCTTGTATCAACAGTTCGGACTGCTGCTAGTGATGTTGTGGCCTGGGCCATATTTTCTTGGCACACCTAGTAATAACTGAGAAGCATTAAAAGGGTGCACCCATTTAGATTATTCTTGCTGACCATGTCCATCCACCTTAATGCATTGGGTCACAAAGTGCAAATTATCTCAAGTTGGTATCTGGAAAATGACAATGAGCACTTTTGAGATTGGCAGCATGGATGTACAGCAACTGTGTGATGTTATGTTGTGTTGATATGAGCCACAGTAATATTTCAGACACCCTTTTGGATCTATGCCACAGTTATGAAGGGAAAGATGAGGGGATGGGGCACTACAGAGAAGGTGTGAGTGTTGCTTAAGATAAAGGAAGGAATCCCTTTTGTGCGATGATCGATGACTACGTCCCATCATCCACACCTTTGCCGTGAGGGGTCCCCCAGGGCTCCATCCTGCTACCTCTTTTGTTTTCTTTATACATTCTCCCCCGGCTGACCTTTTTAGGAAACATGGGGTTCAATACCATTTCTATGCTGATGACTGTCAGATCTACATGCCACTTAAGCTTCAGTCATCCCTGCAGCCACTTTTAGACTATTTTAAGGCTATCAAATAGTGTTTTTTTCTATTTTAACCATCTTTGTACTTTCTGTACAGCACCTCGGTTGACTAGTATGTTATGTGTACAGTGCTTTATAAATAAGATTTAATTCGCTGATTGAAGATAGACTGGATACCGCTTCAGCTGTTAGGATTACCCTGTCAATTTGGAGATGAACAGAATAAATAAGGTAAATAAATCTAAAGTTATTATGAAAATGAACTTTTCAAAGAGCATTTGGGTTAAGAAATTACTTCAATCCAAAAAATGTCTGCTCGCACAACTTCACCAATTTGCAAGGTGCTCGAAGAGAATCAAAATCATACTGATATAGGGACCCCGCCAACACAAGTACTTACGAAACAACTTTATTGATAGACCAAGACTTTTTGGTAGGTGGTCTTCATCAGGGTCATTTAAAACCACTAAACAATCACATTTTAAATAAAAAGCATCATACAGGAAGGAAGTCAACAAATCATATGTTAACACATAAACAGATTGACCAATCAGTTTCATGGGAGGCGGTATTAATGACTTAATTGGATCACATATGTCGTTGACTTAACCATTACAAAGAGATATAATTACAACTAAGGATGAAATAAAAACAAGAATTAAAATAAAAATTATAATAGATTAGAAATTGCACTACAAAAGGGGAAGTGAGAAAGGAAAAGAAAACGTATTATTATTCTAAAGTAAATTCACTACTTAAAGTGTATACAAAGAAGTACAAACAAGTTAAAAAGGCTCTTAGGAATCACTCTCATGCAGGTTTAAGAAAACAACATAAATCTGCATGTCAAACCCTTCATGTTGATATAAATTTAAATGCACATGGAGCCTGACAGGCAGTCAGGGTAGATGTTATCACGCCAGCCTCGTGTTGTTTCTTCAGGTGCTTTTAAAGCAAGTCGGACCATGCAGCTCACCTGCCCTGTCTGCCCTTCACACACACACACAAACACACACACCCACACACACACACACACACACACACACACACACACACGCACACACACACACACACACACACATGCATACACTCACACACACTCAGAAATGCTTCAGATCTTTCTCCCCTCTCGTTTGATGTTTGTACATTTAGCTTTACAATTTTTGAGGAATATGAACCTCCAGCTTCCTCACCATCACCATATGTCTCTCGTTCCATTTCGTTACCTGTACATATTTTACCTTTTTTTTTCTTCTACTCGTCTCTTCATCATCCTTCCCCTTTACCCCCTCTGTCTTCCATCTTCCTCCTCTTCTTTTCTTCCTTCAATCATGCCACCCTCACGCCTCCCAAGCCGTTGTTTTAAGTGAGTGTTATCAAGCTCACAGATGTTTAGCACCATTTTACCGTCGCTCTTTTGCACACACTTATGCACAACACAAACGCACACACACACAAAAAGGGGTTGCTGGAGTAATCATGTCATGTAAATTACCCAGCATACCAAGAGGCCTCTTCACCTGCAATCAGGCTCACAGTGCTTCAGACCAACCTGCATTCAGCAATGAAAAAAACAACTTTTTCCCCAAAATTAAAGTGCAGGAGGGGGGGAATTTCCTGATCTTCCAGGAATGTAATTTGTGACAAAGAATACATTTTGTTTGATATTTGCAGTATTACTGTAAAGAAATGTGAGTTATAGTCTGGAAAAGAAGCTTTTGGTAAACCCAGACATCCAGATTCTCCATGGCTCCCAGCGACAACATTTATCTAGATATAAATGTTTTGTAAGTAGTTATACTCTAAACGTAGACCACTTTTATTTGAAATTCTCTTTGTAGGTTATGATACATAAAATGTTTCACGTAACCAAAGTAAATGACCACAAACCCAAGCACACAAAGATTGTGACAGGTTTCTTTAACAAATGGAAACACGGCAGGAAACTTTAACATTAAATCAATAGTTGGAAAACAAGGTAAAAGTTACAAAAAATAAGATCTTAATATGTACAAATTTAACTTATCTGATTATTTCTGCATTATTTTTGCTTCAGCGCTTGTCTTGGAATCTTTCCAAAGGCGATTATACATTTTGATATACATTTTCATATTTTGTCATGAGCAACAGTATATTACAATATATATATATATATATATATATATATATATATATATATATATATATATATATATATATATATATATATATATGAATTATTTTGTTATAGATCATCACAAATTAGTCCATAATAATGGAATGGTTGGACAATGATCAGCAGATATGAGGGTACTTTATCATAAAAATTTTAAACATGTAGACTAGATAGATAGATAGATAGATAGATAGATAGATAGATAGATAGATAGATAGATAGATAGATAGATAGATAGATAGATAGATAGATAGATAGATAGATAGATAGATAGATAGATAGTCCCTTATTTGTCCCACATCTGGGGGAAATTCCAGCTGTTACAGCAGCAAAAAAAATATATAAATATATAGCTTCCCTGTATCAATGCATTGTGGAACCCTATTTCTCTCCAATTAGAGATGCAATTAGTCTTTTAAAGTTTGCACAGCTTTGCACATCCAGAGTCTGAACTTTTCTCCCGTGCTTCTTTGTAGAACAACTCAACCTCTTTTAACTTGGATGGAGAATATCTCTGAACTGACTGAGAGAGAACATCTCTAAATCAGATTTAGTTCTACACCTTTGCATCGTATAAATATTTGTCTCACTGGAAGGTGAAATCATTAGATTTTCTCCCAGGATTACCCTTTATTTTCCTCCAACTGTCAACTGTGTGGGGGTTTTTTAGGTATAACTTTGGCTAATTTCTTTAGAGTTTATCAGTAGTAAAAGAGGGCTTTTGGGCAGGGGCTTTCTCATTGATAATTCCTAAAAACATGCAAAATAAAAAGGTCCTCAAGCAAACTGTAATAAATAAAAGTTGTTTTCAGATATCTGGACCACAAGCACACTCTACATAGTTCTTAAAACTCTCCATCATGGAAACCGTTTTTAAGTATGTCTGTAAGAACTCTGCTTACATGTGAGTGGGAGGGGCAAAAGCAACTGACTTGTAAACATCTGTGTTGGTGTGACTAAGGACTCAGTCTAATAAAAGCCTGTCTTCAGTATATACAGTACAGGGACCAACGCTTTAATGCACAGGGAAGAGGTAAAGAAAAATATCTCTATCGTGTTGATCTTTTAGTCACTTCAATCAATCTATTCATCTGTTTTCAATACCTGTTGATCATTACAGCATCGTGGGCGGGGCTAATGCGCATCTCCAGTAGTCATTGAGTGAGAAATGGGGATCACACTGGACCGATCGCCAGTCCAACATGAGGAACTGTTAGTTGTAAAAAAACATAAAATATTTTACAGAATTTTAAATTATAATAAAAAACTGAGAGACAGTATAACAATCATTACTTAAAAATCTGGCATAAAACCAAGGACCAAATTTAATACAGTGTTTAACGCAATGGTTTGTTTTTATTTTGACTTTGAATTAAGAAAAAAAAAACAATTGTTTTGATAGCATTGATATCAAGAGTAATGCCAAATAAATTTCCATTTGAGAATGAATCAAACCTCTGCAATGAGTTGTCTCAGAAAGGGACTATTTGCAGAATTACAGACACACTTTAGTTCAAAATCTGTATTTTTTCTGACTGTATGTCCCATCCATCATGAGATTATATTCATTGAGAGGTGAATAAATCCCTTTGTTGGTCCAAACCTCTGGTTTGAAACTGAAAACATATATCAGCTGCAAGTAAGATAATGACAGATAAATCAAAAAGGTTTAGTGACTCTGGTTCACAATAAAATTTATACATTTTAAGAAATGAAGATGCACTGAAAAAAGGAATAGAATTCCGCCATTTAGAATCCAATGTAATTAATGTTTTAACCTCATAGGCAGCAATGTTTCATGATTTTGTTTTGAAATTTAAAAAACAATAATAAAAAGGAAAACTGAAGTGGGTTAGAATTAATTTCATTTTCAGATGGCAACCTGTGACTGTCAAGCTTTTTTTCTGGAATTAGATTTGTGTTGTCTCCCTCTGCAGTTTGTGAAAAATACATGTCCTTGCATGAACAAGCAGAACACTCATCCACTGACAGTCTTTCTGAGACAGGGCTGTGTCTTTGTTTCGCAGAGGATCAAGTCTATTCTGCAGCTAAATTTGGCAAAGAATAAAAGGAGAGAGATCCAGAGTATAAATTCTCAAAATCATTTACAGGCTCAATGGTACCTTTTACAAAAAAATATATTAATTCTTTTCTACTTCATTGTTGGCCTCACAGATTGTGAAGAGGGTCAGAAAATGACAAAAACAGATCAATTTACAACAAAATGACTTTGGGTTTGTCTTGATATCATAATCATATTTCCTGGATCCCTTGTTGTTTTCTTCGATAATGACTTCAATGTTGGAATGGCTTTGGGCTGATTAACTCTTTGTTCAGTTGTGTTTGGTGTAAGTAGGCCCAGATTCACGGAAAATTAGCTGACATTGCATCTGACCAGGAGCGTCTGTGATTCTGTTTCAATTATCGGTTTACAGTATTTTGTCCTCTATGAATCTATTGTTAACATGAATTTTGAAAAGTAACTCATTATTTTCTATATTGTAAACTTTTATACAACCTTGTCTTCATTTGTAAGTCAACAGCAGGTTTTACTTTTTCAGAGCTGCACCTCTGGCGCTAATGTCAGCTAAAGTTCCTCAGATAACTTATAACTTCTTGCTCCTCTATAATGAGCTCTACTTCTTTGGCGACAATCGCCATAGAAGGTGTCAGTTTTCAAATGGGGGATATCTTTCATTTTAAAAGGAAACACTAAGGTCTGTGTCTCACACTGCTGCCAAATCCAGTCAGGCTTAGTGTACTTTACCTGCCACTAGCCATAATGCAACTACAGCTTAAATTGTGACAGGCTTGGCAAGGCACAAATAAGGATTAGCTGTTTGTCATATGTGCTATGCAGAATAGTAGCAGCATGTCTTAGTTGAATATAAAATGCAACTCAGCTTTTAATGTCAGCTGGGAATGGAGAAGACATGGATTAAATTAGGGAAAAATCTTCAAAGTTATACTTCACAGGGTTGGGGGGATACTTTTTCCTACATAAGTGGATGTTATGCCACCAGATAACCAAATTTCATTGTATAATTGCAAAATGTTTGTACCACATGTTTCTTAAACATTACATTTATCTGTGCAATAAGACTTGAACTACTAAATGTAATAGTTAGCAGCTGTGATGCTTGTCTTAGCCTATCTGCTTCCTTTGTTTTATAGATAGCCATCTGGTTTGATATTCTGGAAACCACAAAACTGTGTTCCACTTCTGACTTTTAGTAGCCTGACCATATTTTGATTTTCAAAAAAGAGGACACTTGCACAGTCCTAAATCACTTTCAGGACCAAGACTTTTGATTTTAACATATTTAAAGTGTGCATTCTCTATGTGGTTGGAAAGAATTGGGAAATAATAAATGTCAGATAGGCTTACGTGTTTACATGCTTTCATTCTGTTAGCAACTTTTCATTCTGTTTTCACACAGACTGACGTTTCCATAAACACTGCTCAATAAAATAAAAGGAACACTTAAAAAACAGAATGGAACTCCAAGTCAATCAAACTTCTGTGAAATCAAACTGTCCACTTAGGAAGCAACACTGATTGACAATCAATTTCACATGCTGTTGTGCAAATGGAATTGACAAAAGAGGGAAATTATAGGTAATTAGCAAGACAAGTGGTTCTGCAGGTGGTGACCACAGACCACTTCTCAGTTCCTATGCTTTCTGGCAGATGTTTTGGTCACTTTGGAATCCTGGCGGTGCTTTTACTGTAGTGGTAGCATGAGACGGAGTCTACAACCCACACAAGTGGCTCAGGTAGTGCAGCTCATTCAGGATGGCACATCAATGCAAACTGTGGCAAGAAGGTTGGCTGTGTCTGTCAGCGTAGTGTCCAGAGCATGGAGGAGCTACCAGGAGACAGGCCAATGCATCAGGAGACATTGGAGGAGGCCGTAGGAGGGCAACAATCCAGCAGCAGGACGACTACCTCCGCCTTTGTGCAAGGAGGAACAGGAGGAGCACTGCCAGAGCCCTGCAAAATGACCTCCAGCAGGATACAAATGTGAATGTATCTGCTCAAGACTCCATGAGGGTGGTATGAGGGCCCGACGTCCACAGGTGGGGGTTGTGCTTGCAGCCCAAAGCCGTGCAGAATGTTTGGCATTTGCCAGAGAGCACCAAGATTCTCCACTGGCACCCTGCGCTCTTCGCAGATGAAAGCAGGTTCTGAGCACATGTGACAGACGTGACATAGTCTGGACACGCCGTGGAGAACATTCTGCTTCCTGCAGCATCCTCCAGCATGACCGGTTTGGCAGTGGGTCAGTAATGATGTGGGGTGGCATTTCTTTGGTGGGCTGCACAGCCCTCTGTCTGCTCGCCAGAGGTAGCCTGACTGCCATTAGGTACCGAGATGAGATCCTCAGACCCCTTGTGAGACTGTATGCTGGTGTGGTTGGCCCTGGGTTCCTCCTAATGCAAGACAATGCTAGACCTTCCTGTGGCTGGAGTGTGTCAGCAGTTCCTGTAAGTGGAAGGCATTGGTGTTATGGACTGGCCCTCTCGTTCCCCAGACCTAAATCCAATTGAGCACATCTGGGACATCATGTCTCACTCCATCCACCAATGTCACGTTGCACCACAGACTGTCCAGGAGTTGGCGGATGCTTTAGTCCAGGTCTGGGAGGAGATCCCTCAGGAGACCATCTGCTACCTCAACAGGAGCATGCCCAGGTGTTGTAGGGAGGTCATACAGGCACATGGAGGCCACACACACTACTGAGCCTCATTTTGACTTACATTAAGGACATTACATCAAAGTTGGATCAGCCTGCAGTGTGTTTTTCCACTTTATTTTGAAGTGTGACTCCAAATCCAGACCTCCATGGGTTGAAAAATTTTGATTTCCATTGATAATTTTTGTGTGATTGTGTCGTCAGCACATTCAACTATGTAAGGAAGAAGTTTTTAATAAGAATATTTAATTCATTTAGATCTAGGATGTGTTATTTTAGTGTTCTTTCATTTTTTTGAGCAGTGTAGTTTGTGAATGTGTGTATTTCTTATTTGTGTGGGATTTCTTTTTTTTTTTTTAGATATGGAAGGCATCTGGAAAGGTTTCTATCAAACACAGACTTGGGCTGCAATGGGGTTGAGGTAGCAGTCTGAGCAATCAAATCAAATTTTACTTCACAACAGAAGTTGTCTCAAAGCACATTACAGAAATCAATTTATAGCCAATTAGTATAAACTATCTAAGAAAACCAGTGGATTGCATCAGAGGAACACGATCCCCCATCCTAAGCAAGCCAAATTTCCTTTAGAAAAGACAAGATAATGTCATATTGGCAGGCTGGACTCTATTGCTGGGACACAAACGGACACTGACGAGAAACGCAGGGAACAACATTTTTTTTGTGTGTTTTTTATAATAACACGGAACCCCGGGCGAGGATTTTGCAGTGACCACACCTCAGAGAGGCACTGGAGGAGAGGTAAGCTTAGTTAGTGGATTTTTTTGCAGGGGAGATGGTGGACAGTGAGGGAAGAGGAGATGCAAATGGATCGAGCTTACTGGCACATGTGAGAAGATCGGACCTGGAGGGGCTTGTGGGTCTTCTGAGGCTGAAATCGGCATGGAGAGAGTGCGACAGATGCAAATGGTGAGGTAATCTTTCCCTTCTTGCTTCCAGGAGGAGAGCTCGTGGAGAGCAGGTTTCGAGGGTGGCTGTTGGAGGGGTAGCATGAGGCAGGAGGAGCAGCGAGGAAACTATTGAAACAGACCAAAGGTCCAGGAAAGAGCGAGTCACCAGCAGAACTAATAGGAAGGTGGTACAGCAGGGATCAGTAAACAGCACTTTAGATTTTCTCAGACATTGAAAGTTCGCCGGATTATGAGGAACAGCTGGGAGCTACACCTGCCCATCACACCCTGCAAAGAAAAAAGGTAAGAGGAAAAATCCCACTCTCTCCTGCCCACAACTCCAGGGTTCCAACAGATGACCTCTTGAAGTTGGAATACCAACTTAAAATGTCTGAAGTTGCAGAGTAACCCAAGTATAAGATGCAGTGTCACACAAACAGTTAAAGATGTAGCTTTCAACTATTTAGCTGCACTTGTATAACATCAAATGAGTGAGTAATATAGCAACAGAGGGGGGAGGGACTTGATGTTCAGCAAAAAGGTGTTTAATTTCATCATGTTTAGAGACACATGAAATGCTTTTAAAAATGGCAACATACACAGCGAGAAAGAAAACAGTACAACAGCCGTTTTGAGTGGGGTTACAGAACAAGTCAAATGAGTACTTCTAAGGATGGGCCTGATTATATATTGAAAAGGGAAAGCAAAGACAATATAATAGGGAAGATCAAAACTCTCATCTGATACAAAAAGAATGCGAATAAATAGAAAAATTATCTGTGTTCTTTTTTAAAAACAGCACCTCTGAAGCCTAATTCATAACCTTTTAGTCTTTTGCTTGTCGTACCGTGAAGTCTCTGTGATGTAAATTTTATCATATGTACCAACCTGCTAGGGTTTGCTATAAGTCTCTATGGATGTCCATGAGCAGATTTGATTTTTGGGACTTTTCTGACTGTTTATTCCGACAATAAGGCTACCAGTCTGAGTGTGGCATTAAACACACAAAGAAAAAGAGAGATCGAGTGATGATAAGCAGAGGAAGAAAAAACAATGACACTTGTTTTTAAAGTAGATCATTTATTTGTCAAGGACAACGAGTATACAAAATCCCATTTGATATTTTGGGGGAAATTCACTTGACTTGTGCTGTGTAAACCATTTTGATTTAAAATGTATTCAGCAATCTATTTCTTGCCTTCATATCCAGGAGAGCTGTCAACAGCAAGCCTCCAAGGAAAAGGTCTTAAGTACATGAAATCCACCTGATTCATCTAACTCATCAGACCACCTACAGTTGTTGTGCTGATGCTGTACTTATCAATCCTATGCCTTGGTCACATGAAAACAAATTAATCAGCGTGTCTCTGTGAGATCTTTGATCTTTGGCGGCTCAGTGATGTAGTCACCAACCGTTGACACGCCATCCAGTCAGAAACATGCTTCTGCTAGTCAGCCTGAAAGTTTGTTGATCCCTTACGCTGGGCCATTTCCTCCCCAAGGCGTTGGTTTAGTCCTGCTGCAAACTGGAGTGCAGAAGGCAAAAAGTTATGGAAGAAGAAAAAAACTGCTTCTGATCTTTGATAATTTTAGATTAGTGCTCCTCTGTGGAAAAGTTCACACTTTAGCAACAGCTGAGTAAGTGAATAAAAGCTGCAACAGAGCTCGAGCCTTCACAAAGTTGAATCCAAAAGAGAGTTTGACCCAAAATCTTTGAAAAAACTCATTTATTTATCCTGTTAGGGAATTTAAATGCAGTATTTTAGTAATCATAGATGCTGATAAATCAATCCCCATCTCAGTATTTGCCTCCTTACACATTTCTACTGTATTTGCTTATATTTTTTATACACTTTAATGTTTTAGTCCATCAAATAATATTTAATATCAGACAAAGATAACCTGAGTAAATACATAAGGGAGTTTTATATAATGATGTCACTTATTAAGGTTGCCCTAACTGCCCTGTAAACTTATCAATAGGTTGTGCAAGTGGTGGTGAAAGCAAAGCTATCAAGCCTCTGTAATAACTGTGAGTATTTTCCATTGCATTGGAGAAATGTATGGCCCTTTTTTGCAGAAATGTTATGCTCAAAAAACCGTTCAGTGCAGCTGAAATAAAACATGAGTAAGGTCTTACCACAGCATCCCAATTAGATTTACATCTGGACTTTGAGAAGTTCTCTGCATAACCTTCAGTTTTTTTATTTTGTTTATGCAATTCATAGGTGGACTTCATGTTGTGCTTCAAATTATGGTCCTAATACATAACTCATTTTTTAGCTTAAGTTGACGAAATGATGGCCAGACATTGTCCTTCAGGATTCTCTGGCAAAGAGCAGAATTCATGTTTCCATAAATTCCAGCAAGTCATCCAGGTCCTGAAACAGAAAATCATCCCCAGAATATAACATTGCTACAATGTCTGACTCTTGGTATTATGTTCTCTGAAATTGCTGTTACATTTACACCTGTTGTAATAACATATGCTCCCAAACCATCCAGTTTTTACAAAAAGACTTTCAATATGTATTTTGGCAAATATGAGCCTGGGCTGCAGTTGGTAGCACTGTTGCCTTCCAGCAAGAAGATCAAGGGTTTGAATGCTGGCCCAGGGGTCTTTCTGCATGGAGTTTACATGTTCGTCCTGTGCATGCGTGGGTTCTCTTTGGGTACTTTGACTTTCTCCCACAGTGCAAAAAATGCAACTGTTAGGTTAATTGGTATCTCCAAATTGAGCTTAGATATATGTGTGTGTGTGAGCATTACTGTTTGTCCTGTGTGTCTTAGTGTTGCCCTGCGATGGACTGGCAACCTGTCTTTCTTTAGTGAGCAGTAGTTTTGTCTTTGAAGCTAATATAAATGCATTTTTTCCCAAACTCTGTTATTATGGAATAAATAGACATTTCTTAAACAAAGATGAGACTGGGGTCCTACAGGCGTTATAAAATGTAATTAAAGTGTTGATCAGACACAGAGGTACACTATATATTGTGTTTGCATAAACTGACCTGCTCCCCAAAAGCTAAAGATTCACTATATAATATTTTAGTTATCAAAAATTTTCTTCGCCTTCAGTCCTAGCGTTTATTTCCAGCAAGACTGGCTCAAGTCACCATGATTAGCCATAATAGTGAAGCATGAAGCAGTCCCACAACGTCTGAATGTCCCTTAGATATCAGTTGCCGGTGATCCGACACATATATTTCAAGTCCATCATGTTTGTTCATCAGGAGCGAGAAATGCAGTTACTAACGCAGCCACTAAGAGATGATTTCTATAACATCAATAATGTATATATCACTTGTCTTGTTGATTCATGAACTCTGACCTTAACTGGGGCAAGTAAGGCAAGTGCTGTTCTGTCTTCTGTTGTGATTACCTCAATGTGTTGTTATTGATGTAACTTTGGTAGGTTCTCACTACAGTGAACTCCCAGTAGTCACGTGGGTTAGGGACCACTGCTGCCCGCAAAAAGTTAAAATTTTCTAAAAACGGTTATAGCAGTCCATTTTTTTGGTTTACAGACCCTTTATACTACATATATGTATTAATATGTGAACACTGTCTCAGCACTGTCGCAGAAGCTATTGTTTACAGTCTTTCTTCTTTCCGCTGGCGGTACAGCCAATCAATCCCAGGGGGAAAGGAATGCCGCTCCTGTATTCCAGGCTTTGCAAATGGCAGCCAAGTCAAGTAGCATTGCACCTAGATATTCCAGCTTCCCAAGCTGCATCCCATGTGGGGTGCCCCAGGGCTCCATCCTGGGGCCCCTCTTATTTAATATCTACATGTTCCCATTAGCCCAGATTATAACAACCAATAAGATTAACTACCATAAATATGCAGATGATACTCAGCTCTACATTACAATGTCACCAGGTGACTTCGAACCCATCCAAACCTTAAGTAATTGGATCGAGCAAATCAATAGATTGATGTGCCATAACTTTCTCCAGCTGAACAGAAACAAAACAGAAGTAATTACTTTTGGACCTAAAGAGGAACGATCAAGAGTCAGCACACAGCTTCAGTTAATAAGGCTAGAAACTACTGATCAGACCAGAAATCAAGGTGTAGTAATGGACTCAGACCTGAACCTCCAGGGTCACATAAAGGCAATAACAAGGTCAGCGTTCTATCACCTGAAGAACATTTCTAGGATTTAAGGACTGATGTCGCAACAGGACCTCGAAAAACTCATCCATGCGTTTATCTTTAGTCGGATTGATTACTGCAACAGCATCTTCACAGGTCTGCCTAAAAAGTAAATCAGACAGCTGCAGCTGATCCAGAACGCTGCTGCTCGTGTTCCTCACTAGAACCAGGAAAGTAGAGCACATCACCCCAGTTCTAAAGTAATTACACTGGCTCCCTGTAGCTCAGAGAATAGAGTTCTAAAGCATTTTACTAGTGTATAAATCATTGAATGGCCTAGTGCCAAAGTATCTTCAAAATCTACTGTCCCTATATCAACCCTCCAGACCACTCAGGTCCTCTAATTCCAGTCTACTCAACATCCCTAGAATCAGAACCAAACATGGAGAAGCAGCTTTTAGTTTCCATGCTCCTCTAATCTGGAACAAACTTCCAGACAACTGCAAAGCTGCTGAAACACTGAGTTCTTTTAAGTCACGGCTAAAAACCCATCTGTTTAGAGCTGCTTTTGAGTAATGTTTTTACGTGTCATACGCTCTGTGTGTGTTTTATGCTTTATTGCTGTTTTTACTTTATCCCCTAATCATGCAAAGCACCTTGAATTACCTTGTTGTTGAAAGTTTGCAATACAAATAAAATTCCGATATGCGCTTTGAAAATCAGTGAATAGGCAGATTTTCATTAGGCTTCCACAATTTGTGGAGGTCAACCATTTAGCTTCTCACCTGCTTTTGACCCTCATTTACATTTGACATAATGTGATGCTTATTGAAATGTTTTAGTCTGCTTCATGTTGTCAGAACGGTTCAGTTTCAATGATCTCTTTGTTCTACAGGTCTGACAGTAATCAGGTTTAGATGTGGTTAGTGAAGTTGAACCCAAAACATGTTATTTTGAATATGTACCCAAAACTGCTAATTTGTCATTTAACAAGGGAGGAGTCGGAAGAACACTGAGGTGGCACTAAAAAAGCAAAAACAGAAGAGATCCGAAGGGGAGCAAATCTGTTTCCAAAGCACTTTAAATAATTTAACCTTAGACATTCACCAGCTGTTTGTTTCTCTCTCAGACACACATGTGCACAATCACAGCCATGCACACACACACACACACACACACACACACACACACTTGTAGCTCGGTTCAGGCTCATTCACTTGGGTGGGCCTGTCTGTCTGGCAGTAGTGTGAGGATTAGAACTGAGATTAGGCTGACAAAACACACACAACAACAGGAGGAAGTCGAGGTTGTGCATGCGTGTGAGTGAAAGAGAAACAGAGGTGGTTAGAATGAGGGAGGAGAGTCAGAATGCGTGCACTTTTTATGCACTTTCATTTGCGTGTGCACCGCTTAGTTTTGCAGGTACATCCCAGACGAGTTATTCTCGTGCTCTCTTCTAAGTCACCCGACCGTTCAAGGCAAATCTTGTATTAATCCTTTCAGTTAGCAGTGCGTTCCATTCAAACCTGGCTTTATCACTGTATGCTAGCAGTGGATGCCATTTGAGTCAACTCATTCAGAATGATATTACTCTGAAACCAGACAGGAAATGATAATTGTTTTTCACGAGCTTCAGACTTACCTGAACCTGTCCTCTGCCCTCAGCCTAATATTAGACGTTAATCCAGGTTCACTACGCCCAATCCTGACGCACCCTGAGTTTGACATTTCCCTCGGGTTCAGAAGTGACAGCAAAGCATGAGATGGCTTCCTCGAAGTTGTTAAACCACTTTAGGTTATTGCTTTTTGAGTCAAAACAGGAAGCTACAGCTGGCAAAAGATCTAAAGATTAAAATATGAGTGTGAACAAAAGTCATTTTAAACAGACAACACGTGTTAATAGGAGATGATGAGGAACAGGATGTAATCAGTCGGCGCATCACTGCTTGAAGTCAGGAATTGCCCTTTTAGCAGCATTTCATGCTTTACAACAAAAGATCCGCCTCCTGACAACTTCCACTAGCAGGATCATCGCTTATATCTGAGGTTTGTAGTTTGGGAAGCTAAATTATTATGGACGAAAAAGCTTTTTAATATTCTAACAGCCTTTCCAAAACAGAAAACAGACAATCTAGATTTTTTTTGCATGGCAACAATTCTCGACCCTCACCATATAAATTTCATATTACAATAAGGAATAGTAATAACCCCGTTGTGCTTCTATTCACTTGCGTCAAGCTGTGACAATGAATGTGTGGCCACTGAAAATTACATGATATACATGATAGTATTTGATGCTGGAAACGATCTTGCTCTCATCTTTAGGGGAGTTCTCTATGCTGTCCCCCAGGTTTGCTTCCACAAATTGCTTTGCTGTCTGAAACTACATACATTTCTGGTCCGTTACATCAACAATGATCATCTGTCACCAATTATCCGAAGCATCTCACACTGGATTGTTCAAGATTTTACACTTGTGAGAAGATAAGGGTGGCTAAGGGTTGTTTATTCTTCAGGTTGTTTTTAATTCCAGCTCTACCAAAATGTATTTTTCACTGTTCCTTCTTGTTGTGTCTTCTTCGCTACTTATTACTGCAGAGCTGGCAGCAATTTAACTACTGTTTAGACACAGTGCAGTTTGGTAAGGAAGCTACTAGAAGAGCTGCATGATCAGGTAACCTGGACACCAGTACAGGACACCAATACAATGGGAGGGTCCTTTGCAGTCAAACTTTGGCTGAAAAAAAACAAAACTCAAAAAATTGTAAAATAATGTTTTGTTTCTGATTTGTGTTGCTCTTGAAAATTAAAAGATTAATAACAATAAATGAACTAAAAACGGAAAATGTTCATCCTATAAAAAATGTTGATTTTTAGATAAAATTTTGTATCCCTTCAATTTAGAGGGCAAGTGAACATATGTGAATGGTATATATTGCCAATTGAAGTATTATTATTATTATTATTATTAATATTATCCACTGTAAGTATTGGTTTCACAAGTTTTATGTTTGGAAAAACATGGATGTGGAAACTTGGTGCTACTACTGTCTAAATGTGTTATCTATACTCTTTTTTTTATTTTATTTGTTAAAATATTATATTTTGTTTATTGCTTTATATTTTGTCTGCTTGATTGCACAATTTTGAATAAATGTATTCAGATTTTATGATCTAACAAAAAGTTAGTGCTTGCGTAGTCTCCTTATTTTTATTACTCTTACTTGATTTCAACTTTTGGCGACTCTACCCGCCTCTGTTGTTTTTGTTTTAGCCACGTTAACTCTGTAAGCTCTACAATCAGAATACCCTTTATGCATTATTATTGATGCTAATCTTATATTAAGTCTACCCTACCAATAAAATCCCAACAACTCCAAAGTGAACACATTGAAACAAGCCATCCAAATCTAACTGCTTGATTGATGCATGTGAGCATGTCTTGATACGTCGGGTCACGGAGAGGGTCAACGCTGTCAGTCAAGACGGATGTCAGTGTAAAGCTTTGTCTGTCACTGCAGTCATTGTCAACAAGCGTCAATGGACCAGGTTCATTCCAAGCAGTCTGGTTCGTAGGTGTGTGTGTGTGTGTGTGTGTGTGTGTGTGTGTGTGTGTGTGTGTGTGTGTGTGTGTGTGTGTGTGTGTGTGTGTGTGTGTGTGTGTGTGTGTGTGTGTGTATGTGGGAACAGCCCGGCTGATGAGGGGTGTGGGAGGGATCTGCCATGTTTACCTTGAACATTTAGTTGCCTTGTAAAGGTCGGTAAACACATTCCTGACTTTCTCCTTCGCCCGGGTGTGTGTTCATGCTCGTGTTTCTCCATTTACACAAATGAAATGATAAATAAAGAAACAAGTGAGCAACTGTAATTGCAGTGTTTACTGTCATAATAGCATAAGCTCTTGGAATTTTTTTTAGATAAAGCCCTCAAGTCAATTTTGCAGTTAACCTTTTAAATTCCAAAGAACTGCAGAAAACAGACATTTTGGGCCTGATCTATCAGAGGTTTCCGCTTGTTAAAATGTGTACAAACCTCACAAAACCATGCAGCAGGTGATTTACTAAGCAGGAGCAGATACGTGCAATCCACTTAGTGCTTTTGCCCTTAAATAATATGCAATGTGGGCAGAAGGCGCAAAATATTGGGAGGAGAACAAGCAAATAAGTAGGCGTTTCACAAGCAGTGTGATTTATCAAACATTAAACTGGTTGCGCCGGCTGTTTCTGCAGCTATTTTTACCACCTCTGAATGGCATGTCTTAACTTTGCAACACCACGATTCAAGTTTATTACTGACAAACAAAAAATATAATTCACAAACATTCTAACCCAATAGTAATTAACACTCTAATGGCTATAAACCTGACAGTTATGTCAATTTCTTTCCCTTTTTCAAAGGATTTTTATGGGACACCAACTCTTAACCCAAACTTCTACAGTTGACTGACTGCAGCCCTGTAGATGCCAGAAGATGGCATCAGCTAGAGAAGGATGCTTTGAAGACATCTTCAAAGGACATATCTCACCCCAACAAAATAAATGTACCCAAATCTTGGACATTGAAAGGTGCTTTCCTCTTTAATGAAAAGAATTTTGAGCCAATGTTACCGGCATGACAAGGAGATCCTACTGGAAATGTTTTTTACATTTTACTGTGAAAGAAGCTCCATCATGATCTGGAAGCATCTACTTTCAATACAGCAATGGAGCCTCAGGTTGCTCAGCGGTATTAAACCTTGCTGGCTATGTGGAAATAGAGCAGTGGACATCCCCCTTCAATGAAGGCCCTGGTCTGTTCAGTGATGACTGGGTATTTCAACAAGGCAATGCTGCACCTGTCTAATAAAGAACTTTTTTCCAGGATAATTACACTCGTCTGAGCTACATCCCACTGTGAGATGTATTTTGGTGCATGGATGAGTTTCTCTAGATCTTGTTAGGTGAAAGAAGAGAGAAAATAAAATTACAAAGTCTGGCTTTTTAAGCCCTTTGTTCTTGTGAGATTACAGCTGTACATCCTAAAAAAAATGCTAGGAAAGAAAAAGTTACTCCAGGCAAAACATTTGTTTGGCAGCAATCTAACGTAAAGTAAACATCTAATAAAACAGGAAAAATGTAAACAAACAGTTTTGCACTCATGTTAATCTGTTGAAAATCCAGTGACAAAATGGACTTTCAGGTTTTGTTTTGCGTTTTGAGACACAGTGTGAAGAGTCGAGTCCTTCAAAAATATTTACATACAGAGCAGTGACCAGTTTTATTTTAGTCCGCATTCTAAAGTGTACCGTTACCTCATTCAAAATATGCCCGAAACATGTAATCACTTTCAACCTGGTACCACTACATCAACTGTACAACATCGCTCAGAAGGTATACCCCCATGTCCCATCAGAGCGGAAGGTATGAACTCCTGTCCATGCACTCAAACAAGTCCTCTTTCTATTTCTATTTTATTTCTGCCTTCTCCAAACGTTCCTTCTGTATAGTGATAATTCATTTCAAGTGGGTCTCCTTTTCTCTCCTGCGTCTGAACAGAATGAAAGAGAGAACACTTTACATCAGACACTCAGTATTTCAAATTCCCTTCCATATACCGTATACCTAGAAAAGGTTAGTTAGGGCCAAATGATGGGAAAGACTGACTGTGTTTGAGTAGTGTGGCAACGATGCAGTTAAACGTGCATAATGAGCTGATTATGTGTAAAAAAAAAAGAAAAAAGGTGAGACTTGTCGCTAATACATGGGTAGAGTAGTTGACTTGTAATTGAAGGATTGTAGGTTTGATTCCAGCTTCCGCCTGTCCCATGTCGATGTGCCCCTGGGCAAGGCGCTTTATCCCAAGTTGCCAACCACTCTGCGTATCGGTGTCTGAATGTGTGCGTGTGTGTGAGTGCGAATGGGTGAATATGGCTCCAGTGTAAAGCACTTTGAGTGGTCATTATGACTAGAAAAGCGCTATATAAGTTCAGTCCATTTACATCAGATGATGCAGTTGTTTGGTAAAAGGGGGGGTGCCGACGCATGTGGACATCGGAATAACAATGCTAGTCAGAAGTGGAGCAGAAACCACAATGTGTAAACTGAATGCTACTATGATATCAGTGTTTTCAATTACAGTTTTTGTCATAAAAACTGTAATAAGCGGTTACTTCCTTCTGTATGGGCTCACCAGGAGAGCACGGTTAAATCCTGCTGTATGGTGCTGTTTTATGTTTTATGTATGCTATGTTTAGTTTTATGAACTCAAATAGTCAGTACTTTTTCCTTGGTTGGTCATCTTGCCATGTAATGGGGCCTTATTTCAGTGTTCCTTTAAACCGCTTCTGCTGTTTTCTATGCTCACTTTTTTTCTTTTTTCTTTTTCTTTCAAAGCCGGCCTTTTCAAGCTATTGTTAGTACGTATTGTCTGGGCGAGTGATAGAAGTGGTTTGAGGAAGTTTTCCCGGAAGGCGTTATCCATCCACAGTGAGGGCGGTTGTGACAAAACAATTTCTCAGAGAAAGACTAAATTAGAGACATATTTACATTACATACATTTTCTGATCACCTTTAAAATTCATGCGGCTTAATCTTTTTGTTCTTTTAGGATTTTTATAGCAAACAGATCAAACTTAATATGGCGCGAACACATTTTATAGCTGAGACTTTAGGTCTGCATGGTAACAATGCTTAAAAAGTGAATTCTTTTTGGATTTCATATTGTTGCTGCCGGGTGAAAAGGTCAAGGAATGTTTTTCCTTTCATTGCCGCTCTTCTGTAGTTCTCCAAACTCCTATTACCCATTAACAGCCCACATTTTAATACCTCAGGCCCATTTACTGCCGAGTTGAGCTTCAGAAAGAAAACGTTTTGTCACTGCGAGGACCTTGACTTGTTGAGTGTGTTCCATATTTTATTGTATCTGTTTTGTATCCTCTCTAAAGCATTTATCTTATAACAATCAAAGAAAAAGTTCATTTTTATGCTTTTTGTGCATAAGAAAAGTATTGCACTGCATGCAACAGAAAGTTGAACTTTAATTTACATATTTTAAATACTTTTCTTTCTTTTCCTGACTTCTGGGGTGGTCTGCGCTGATCTCTTAACTCTGACATACCAGTCAAAACACCACAATCTGTGTGTGCAAGCATGTGTGTAGTTGTGAGGGTATGATTCAGAACTCATAACACTTGAGCAAAGGTTTTAACATGCCACTATTTAGGGTTTCAGCAGCATTAGGGGCGGGAAGGGTAATGAGGAAACAACCACTTTGTTGGGGCAAAGGGATTTTGTACTTGTCTATTTGAGCTTAAACCTTTGTTTAAAAAAAAAGTGAAGATGAGTGACACATTTTCTGATCTTAAATAAAAACTGGTGTTAGAAAAATTGCCTTGTCGACAAGCAGCAGCAACATATTCTCTGTGAACAAAAAAATTTTTTATCCTCCAAATTAATATTCTCCTTTAGTCTCCATTGGTCATTCTTGTATTTCCTTAATACAGATTCGTTGTCCTGTACCCTTTACAGAAAAGCAGTCCCAAAGCATAATGTTTCCACCCCCATGCTTCACAGTGGGTATGGTGTTATTTGGATGCAACTCAGCATTCTTCCCGTTCCAAACACAGCGAGTGGTGTTTATACTAAAGAGTTCTATTTTGGTCTTCTCTTACCACATGACATTCTCCCAATTCTCATTTGGATCACTATGAAGGTCTCTGGGAAATTTTAGACAGGCCTGGACATGTGCTGGCCTAAGCAGGGGGACCTTTCGAGTGCTGCAGGATTTTGATCCATGACGATGTAGTGTGTGTTACTAATAGTAACCTTTGTTACTGTGCTCCCAGCTCTCTTCAGGTCATTGACCAGTTCCCCCGTGTAGTTCTGGGGTGTTTCCTCGTAATTCTAAAGATCATGTTTACTCCATGAGGTGAGATCTTGGATGGAGCCCCAGGTCGAGGGAGATTGTCAGTGATCTCGTATTTATTCCATTTTTTATTCCATTTTTTATTAATTAATTAAATAGTTGATCTCTTCTATTGTAGATTGGCTTATCCCAGTCAGTGCAGGTGTAATATCTTGTCGCTTGTGTCCTTGGACAGCTCTCTGGTCTTGGCCATGGAGGTTGGAGTCTGACTGTTTGAAGGTGTGGACAGGTGTCTTTTATCCAGAGTTCAAAAAGGTGCCATTAATACAGGTAAGTAGTGGCTGATAGAAGAGCTTCTTAAAGAAGGAGCAACAGGTCTGTGAGGGCCAGAATCTTGCTTGGTTGCAGGTACTACTTATTTTCTGCAGCATTATACAAATAAATTCTCTAAAAATCATACAATGTGATTTCCTGGATGTTTCTTTTACATTCTATCTCTTACAGTTGAGATGTAACTATGATGAAAATTACAGACCTCTCTCATCTTTTTAAGTGGGACAACTTACACAACCGATGGCTGCCAAATACTTTTCTGCCCCACTGTATATGCAACAACTATTAACCATGAAAGCAAAATGTGCTGTAAGTTCCTCACCAGATGTAGAAGGGGTAAAAATGACATTGGAAGACTTTCAAGATTATTTTGATTTGGGTATCAAGTCCTGTAACCCTCATTAGAGTTCGATTAAAGCAGACTACAAAGGGTTGGTGTAAATGCACCCTAAGTTTGCAGGACACCAGCCCATGAGGACTGACATTTGAGACCTGTGGGTTAAGCCTGTAGGACTCTATCTGAAGGGATAGGTCAGGGTAACCAAATCTAAAAGAAAGAAGATATTTAGGAAAAGGAAAACGTACTCCGTGTGACATTCAGCAACTAAGATATTTTTGTCAACAAGGAATATCTACATCTTGGGTGCCCGAGAATTACTGTCCAATCCCTTTTAGGTGCATCCCTTTTCCAACACACCTGAATCACCTGAAGGGTTGATTTCCCTTATCAGCAGGTCATTCAGCTGTGCAGAGAACTGATAATGAGCCATTCGTTTGATTCAGGATTGTTGAAGGGATGCGTCTAAAAGTTGCAGGATAGTAGCTCTTTAAGACTCAACTTGAGCACCCGCGATCTAGAGAAATTGAAATGCCTGGTGAAAAAAAGTACTATTACAACTTATCATCTTCCAGACTGAAAAATTGCTGTTTTGTTTATACTTTTATTAATAAGCAATAAACAGTAGCAGTACAAAACGATCAATGTGTTTGATTGTGACTTTCCTCGTTTCTGCAACCTTGGGTCAGAGGTAGTCTACTTTTTCCCTTTCTAAAACAGCATCGCTGAATGTAAAATGTTTTTCAAAGATTTTTATGATCCCTAAGGCCAATGAACTTGAAGCACCTTGATGACTATGCAAACTAAAAATTCAATTCAAGTGGGCAAAACCATCAAAGGAAATATGATTGTAATATCAATAATGTATCATAGGAAACAGGATCTGATGTTTTAATCTCTACCTTGGATCATTTCCAGCACACCTGGCAGAGCTCAAACAAACACACAAACAGGATCCTCATAGACTTACAGAAACAAATTGGCAGCAGGGATCACCAAACAGTTGTATAAAGCTCGGCTCAGTCACTTCCTTCGAATACAACTTTCTGTGGTTGCCGCTTTCTCTCGTCTCCTGAATGGAAGAAAGAAAAGGGAGGATCGCAGTAGGAATAAAGACAGAGAAAATATGGTCGAGGTAGGAAATGGGAGATTTAAACGCAGACAAAAGGCGGTTGAAAATCAAAGGTCTCGCTGAAAGACAAAGATAATGAGGCGGAGAATACATGAGCGGATAAAAGAAAAAGAAAAGATGTATTCCCCCCCTTGTTTGTTGATATGGTGTCAGCTGTGACTACTGGGTTAAAAAAACACTCCGGAGATTTGTTTGCTCTGTGAGTAAACTAGCCGGTGCTACGCCCTGAGCTGGCGTTGTGTTCTCACAGACACACACGCACAAAATCGCTCATGTCGAGAAAAACAACGTGCGAGGGGCAGGTTGGCTCTTGTAGCAGGGAAACAGTTTGCAGAGCCGACAGAGGGAGAGTGAGAGGCATTAGGTTGATTTAGGGCGTGGCGCATATTCTCTTACCTCGGGTAGACAGGTAGGTAGGGTTGGAGGGGGATAAGCTTTTTTTTTTGATCACATTATTTTTATTCTGCTGTGTTTTTATTGTAATTATTCAGAAAATCCCCATCTGGCTTTTTAATTTAAAGAAGCACGATTGATCACAGCAATAATCAAAATGCACCTATGCTGATGAAAAGTAAAAAAAAAAAATCACAACAAACCTGTTAAAAAGAATGATAAGAATAGTGAAAGATTGCCCTGTAAATGCCCAAGGGGGCGATGGTGTGTGTTTGTTCTTTTCTGATGCCCTGTAACTGCATAGTTTATTTTAATAATTTAAAGACACACTAGAATTGAACACCCATGGATGACACAGCACAGAACAACGGACAGACACTAGCGAGCCACTTGGACCAGGCCCACAGCATGAACTGTTACGATGCTTGGCTGTTCGGGTTGATCATTTGCATGTGGTTTATTTATGTTCGAAAGTACTTGCCATATTTAGTTTATTTCTCTGTGTTCATTATTAAATTGCTGGCATATAGCTTCTTTCCTTAGTTCTTTATTTATTTTTGTGTTCTGTTCTCTGTGAATTATGGTTCATCCTCTGGATCAATGGTTCCAACCTGGGATCCAGGGTTCCTAGAGATCGCAGGGAGTCTGCAGAATTTTCTCTTTGCCGAGGTTGAGGTTACCAAAATTATATTTGTAAATATTACATTTATAAAATCCAAAAGATCAAAATAAAATGATAAATATAACCTACAGTATATTACAAGAAGATAAAAAAACCTAAAATTACAGTTAAGTTTTTGCTAATAAATGTAGTTAATCACTTTAAATGTTTGTATGCTGGTAGGAGTTGGGGGTGCCAGCTTTTCTTGAATACAGACAAGGAGGTCCTCAATGAAAACAGGTTAGGGACCACTGCTCTAAATCAGTATTGGTTTATGTTACGCCTTAGTTTCTTTTGGCACTGGTTTACCTCCCTGTGAATTAATTATCCACCGTTTCTTAGTTTTCCTTTTTTTTTTGCTCACCTGCATAATTTGGGTGTGTTAAAATTCAGCGGCCACATCGTTTGAAAGGCTAATATGTTACGACATGTAACTAAAACTATTTTTGTTCTTCTAACAATGGTGGAGGAAGTGGGAGAGGAGTTCAGTTTTGAATATAAATATATTACAACAATGATTCCAGATTCCAGTTTGTTCATGTAAATGATAAATATTCTTCACACTCAAGGGTTACTTTGTTTCAACTGTTGACTTTGTTTTCTCTCTGTGTTTTTCTCTCCACAGAAGCCACACCTGGTCTGGCGCTCTGTTTGGCTGTGATGCCCTGTTGGAGGGGGGGATCGGCTGGGATGATGCTGCCAGTCTCCCTTTCCTCTTATCAACTTTTAACTTTCATTAACATAGAAAGTATTCCTACATCAGTGTTCTGTTCTATTTGTGTCTCTTCTCTGTCTTCTCAAACCCCCAGACGGTCGTGGCAGATGGCCGCTCGTACTGAGCCTGGTTCTGCAGGAGATTTTCCTCTCCACTGTCGCTACATGCTTGTCCAGGAGTAGTGAATCCTGCAAGTCAATGACTCAATCCAATCTGCTGGGTTTCTTTAGATAGAAAACTTTTAAACTGATTGGAGTGTATGTATGACTGGACTGCCACCAATCGAAAGCCAACCTAGGTGAAATACTGGCTCAAATTTTTGGTCTGAGGTATTGATTCTACATTACAACCTCGTGCAACTTATCAATGCTGGCATGCTGCTTAGTTATTTTATTTTTTTATCAGTGGCAATTGAGATATGCTCTTTCACCATCCTGATTTGAATAAGTAATTAATGATGGTTTGAAATGATCAGTTATGAGTTATGAGCAACACTACGACAATAATATTTAGCTAATTCACAATACAAATGCTAAAATTAGAATAATTACATTATTTTAATTTTAAGGAACTTGTTCCAAATCTGTGCCAAAAGGTGTGCGTTTTTTCCTTTGCAAAGCTTTACCTACATTTATTTAAAGAAATGCTCAATGTGTTTTGTGAAATTGCTCTGAAAAGAAACAAAATAACTGATCTCTGCTCACCTCAAGCCTGCTTTCCATGGTTCATTTCAACTGGGCGCAAAGCGGCGCAAATCGTAAGCGTCCCTAAAGCGTTGTGTTGCAGCTCTCTCCTAAGTTTTTCGTGGCGGGTCTTTTTTTTACATCAGTGTTGGCAGTTTAGATCAGACCAGACAGGAAATCAGACATGGGAGAAGTGTAAAGCAAAAAACAAAACATGATTACCTGTGACACCAGGTTTGAAGTCAGCCAGTTTGTTGGTCTGGTTTGGTGGCTTTTATCATGGACGACAAGACATTAATTCTTAAGTGGAGTATCACCCAATTTTAAATAATACCAGTGATCATTTTTATAAGATCAACATGAAAAAGGAGAGAGTATGAACAAAAATTGTAGCTTTTTTTGGAGTGGTTGGTGAGTTCATGATACTTATTAACAAAGAATTACACTTTAAGGTATGCAAATGCAATTCTCCTGTGATTTCGCGATCTCCTGGGACTAGCTTTGTGGAACGCATTCACAGGCAATTCATGTCTGAAACACTACTGGTAGGAAGATACATTGTGCAATGTAGAAAGAGGAGGGAGAAGGTGTCTGAGGACAAATGTCTAATCAAACAAATTTGTATATATGCAGGTCTTAATTGTGCTCGCAAACTTAAAATAACGTTTTTAAATCCTTTTGCGCTATATTTATGAGAATATTTAAAATGCCATGTTGAGAGCAGTGTACTAGTTACGGTGAATCGTTACGGCATTGCAGGAGCTGTCTTCCCCAACAAGCAGCACAAGAGAGCGCCACATTATTAATTTATATTATCATTAACTATTGTACTACACCAAATGTTTCGAAGCCATGCTGAATATGTTGTAAAATAAAGAAAGTATTAGATTTTACACATGGAAGAAGACCCATAAGCCCAATCCCTATTGTTTATTCACAGGACAAGATTCGATTCTGATTCTCAAGAGTTAGAATAAATTATCACGATCTGATCCAATCTGTTCCAATTCGATATTGATACGGGTCAGTACTATTAAAAATGCATTTATTATTATTATTTTTTTTTTACTGTTGCCTTAATTATATGGCTGTAATGCAATGATGCAACAGAGGGAGTAACAGTTTACTGGGAAAACCGAAGCCTTAAAATGCCTGTATGGACTTTTCCTTCCTATTTTAGCTGTAAAAAGAAAAGGGGGGGGGCAAACAATGAAACCGATTTTTGGACTTCTTGATCAATCTGATAAAATTCTTAGAATTTTTATAAGAAACAATTCAGAATTGCTTTTTCACATTTTTTTTAACAGCACTAAATCTTTTGTTCCTCCATTTTAACATCTGACTGCAGCAGGGTTTTGTTACTCCCTCCTTTTCGTATCTGATTCAGGGTCGTAACACCAACATTTCAGCTTTAAACATAGGATAAATCCGTTCATAATACATGTAACTTATTACTCTGTAAAAATAATCTACTGGATATGATATCTAAAAAATTGATGGATAAAAATTTTGACCAGATTTCTTTTACCCTGTCAGTCAAAATAACTGACAACAAAAAATTGTAGCGCAACCTCTTTCACAAGGGTATTTATTTTAAATTAATCACGATGTACGTAAATTGATCAGTAAAAGAAAATAAACGAGGAAGTAAATCATAGTCACCTGTAGAATCGAGAAAAAAAACTTGCTCTAGGTTTGCCAAAAATTGAGAGCAGGTAAAATTCAGAATAAATAAAAGAAACTTGTCCTTCACTACAGAAAAGACATGATCTTGTAACTGAGTAGGAGCCCTGCTTTAAGTGGGACCCCTCGTCCACAATCATCAAGGCCTCCAAGAAGGCCACAGGCCTGTACAATCAGTCACACGAAGTTAAGGAATTCAAAATTGTTTTTTAAATATACTGTTGAAACACTGTTCAAATTCTGTCTCATGTAACACATCTGCTTACTGTTTAAGTAGTGTATTAATTCATTCGCATATTGCTGTCTATAGTACTTTTTTTTCTGCTTAACCTAATGGTGTGAGAAAAGGGCTTGAATGAAGAATGGATCTCTCTGCCAGACTAATCATGTCATCTTCAGAATGTCCACGGTACCTGGATCATCTACCCACCCGCACCCCAAAGAAAAATAAAATCCACTCTTTGGCAATAGTTGGCAGCCCTGATTGTAGAGAGAATGTGAACACTGGATTATAGGCAGCTAAATTTATTTTTAGGACAGGAGTATGTCAGGGATTTCTGTTTCATGTTGGTAATTAGATTAGCCAGTTCAACATGTGTGTTTGTGAATTTCTGTGAGACTGTTTAACGTCCTTTAACCAGTTAATAAGCTTTACACATATCATTAATAGCATTTGAGAGGCATTAAATCACGGATCTGTTGCCGTCTCCATGCCTGAGACAGAGCTGTCATCGGTTTAATGCTGCACTCGTCTGTCTGACATTAGCATTGAACCCTTTTTAAAATGCTGTTAAGCCCTTCCCATGACATGTAACCTGCCTTTACAAACAAATATTCTGACACAAACACATGCCTGTTATTACAGAGGGGACATGTCATTTAGGTGTCTTTATTAAAAATCCGTGAGAATTGCTCTATACAAAATTACTGACACTCGGAAATATTACATATTAATATTATTTAATATATTAGGCAAGCACTTCTTTAATCCTGGTTTTGGTATTTGGTTAGCTTAAACAGTAGGCTACTTATCAAAATCCTTCCTGTCTATTTTTCTTCTTGCCAAGCAGAGTCTACAGAGTCTGAGTTTTGTTTTTGTCATTTCTCCCAGCATTGCAAAATCTGATCATGGCTGAATTTAGTGGGCATCCACTCTTGTGAAGATTGGCAACTGACCTACATAACAATAACAAGATCAGCCTTCTATCACCTGAAGAACATTTCTAGGATTAAAGGACTTGGAAAAACTCATCCATGCAATTGTCTTTAGTTGGATTGATTACTACAACAGCGTTTTCACAGGTCTGCCTAAAAAGTCAATCAGACAGCTGCAGCTGATCCAGAACGCTGCTGCTCGTGTTCCTCACTAGAACCAGGAAAGTAGAGCACATCCCCCCTGTTCTATAGTCCTTACACTGGCTCCCTGTAGCTCAGAGAATAGACTTCTAAATACTTTTACTAGTTTATAAATCATTGAATGGCCTGGCACCAAAGTATGTTGAAGATCTACTGTCACTATAGGCAAGGCAAGGCGATTTTATTTGTATAGCAAAATTTCAACAACAACGTACTTCAATATACCAACCCCCCCCCCAGACCGCTCAGGTCCTCTGATTCCAGTCGACTCAACATCCCTAGAATCAGAACCAAACATGGAGAAGCAGCTTTCAGTTTCTATGCTTTTCTAATCTGGAACAAACCTCCAGACAACTTAAAAGCTGCTGAAACAAAGTTCTGAAAACCCATCTGTTTAGCGCTGCCTTTGAGTAATGTTTACATGTATGATGTTTTGTGTGTGTTTCATGCTTCATTGCTGTTTTTACTCTATCCTAAATCCATGTCTGCTTTGGAGTAATGTTTTTACAAGCCAGATCCTGTGTGTGTTTTATGCTTTATTGCTGTTTTTATTTCATCCCCTTAATCATGTAAAGCACATTGAATAACCTTGCTGTTGAAAGTGTGCTATACAAATAAAATTGTCTTGCATGGCCTACATGTTTTCCATATGTGCAAAATGTTTTCACTTTAGAATGATGGACTTTTGATTGGAAATTTCCTTGTATCCCCAGGCTTAGCTCCAATGGGGAGGCCAAGCCCGCCCATTCAGGTACCAGGCCCACCCAAAACAGATTACAACTCTGTATAGATTAGATTGCAGCCATGCAATGTATTGACCCAAGACAACCAGCAGACTGTGCTGTAGGCTATTAATCGGGACTTTTGGAGTCCGAAAAGAAGATACTTTAAATACTGCTGTATGCCAAAATGGGCATTAGAGCTTGGGTTTATAAAAACAAGAGCAAAGCTAGCACATTGCAAGAAATACACACAAGGAAGGAAATTACTAAGATTTTCAGCGGCAGGTTATGTTGGAGTGTGGACGTAAGACTTGTAGACTAGCTATTGTATAGTAGTTAATTAGACCGCAGTGGATGTTTAAAGACCGTTGAAAGAGATTTAACCTGGAAGTATGTAACATACCGCCAACTGCAATTTCCCGCTTGGAATTGTTAACACACGTGTGTGCTCTAGAGCAGCAAACTGCCAAAACTATAGGTTTTTATAGAGATGGGAACACTTGATGATAAAAATTGCTAAGTACTCACTCGCACCTGGCTGCTATGTTTCTACATTTGTCTGTATGTTTAAACCCCCTATTTTATGTTACAGAGAAGAGATCATTTCAAATGACCCAATAAGAATATCACAGACTGCAGTTGCAGTCTATTCCTCCACCAAGTAATCCTTGTAAGAAGAAGGCAAGAATGCTTTCATTTCAAAAGATCGCTAATTTCTAAACTAGTTTATTACAATACGACTCTAATAAATACTTTAACAGGCATATAAATATACAGTTTCTTGTCATAAAAACTTTAGAATCATAAATCATTATATGTTGGTAGATTTCAGGAACATCATCTGTAGAATAAAGGAGTATTTATCTTAATTTAATGTCATGATTAAGTCCTTCTAATGTTTTGGTTGAAGTAAATAAATGTCAGAAAAGCCTGACGTCGCTGAGTTCATGATGTTACACAAAGTAGCTGTTTATAATTTAAATCTGAAAATTTCTTCAACAATGTGATTAGTTTTGAAACATTTAGACACTAATGAATTTGATCATAAGTTGTTTTTTTTAAACAAGCTGTGGTTAAAACAGAGAGAGACTTTCAAAGCTTTACCAGAGTGATTATTGATATTGGCAGCATTCTCTCTTCAGTAAATGTAGGTTTTTATCTTTATGCAAATCTGTTCATTCAGCCTTACTGAAACTTCCGGTGAAAAATATGACATATTATGATATATTGTATGCAATGGATGTTTTGGTTTTCAGAGTGCGCTCTCTCTCTACTTTAGAAATGAACATATGGAAGGGCAGTGTGAACGCATGAGAAGAAAAATGGTTTGAAGGGGAGTGCCCAGTCTGCTATCTGTCATGCAGAAGGATATATTTATCAGTGCAGCTTTCCAAAAAAAAAGAAAAGAAAAGAAAAACATTGCACTCTGGAAGCCGCTATTTGGCTCCCGCCGGGCAATTGCGGCAGTGTGATACATTAGGCCTGGTTTGGTTTGTTTTGGTTGTTTGGAGATGCTACAATTATGATATACGTGGGGGTTGAATACTGTCAGTTTGTTGTTTTTATTTTAGGTTTTTTTTTTTCATATAGCAGACCGAACATTGCTATCTCCTGTGCTTTTGCTGTTTTTTTATCCATGTTTTGTTTTCTTCTCCCTGATCCTCATCTTACACTTCAACCCCTTTTTATGAGGGAAGTTGCATGAGTCTCAGACGCTGACCTCGTCCTTTGAGGAAAGCTGCTGCTGCATAGGAAGGATAGAGGAGAAGCAAGAACATAGAAACCACTCCTTTTTGTGTACACACTTTTGGCCTTCGTGGGCCTCTGCTGTCACTGTTGCATTAGATTTTTAATAACAGAGACGTTAAGTGTTATTTACACTGAATAACTGGTTCGTTACCAGTAAGGGGTGACCATTTATTGTGTTGTTTCTCCTTTGTGTGAAAAAAAAAAACGACTAGTTCCGATTAGTGATGACAGTATTCTCTGTGCTCTATGTTTGTAGAGGCTTTGCACCATTACAGCAGAGCTGTAACAGAGCAAAACAACAAAGATGGCTGTGGCTCAGGAACTGTCTGTTGTCAGTACACCAGATAATTGTCATGTTTTTTCTGACAAAAAACCGACAAAAGTCGATGTTGTTAGACGCCAGGACTGCCCTGTTCTTCTACGACAGTGCCCAGTTGACTGATTTCTGTCACTATGAATACATTACACTGTTCATTGCTCTGATTGGTCCTCGCGCGGTCCAATTGTCTGCAGAGACAGTTTGAAAGACAACCATAGACTCCGTCCCCAGGATTGTGTTTGTCTATGAGTTGTGGCCAGACTATATATTTATATATATATAGGAAGGCTTGCCAGGCTACATGCCTGAAACAGTCTGCAAAGAAACTGTGTAGGTCACTTTTATCATTGTCACAATAAATACAACAGAATATGTCCCATCCAAAATAATTAATAACGTTAAATGTGAAATACCTTTTGCAAAGCAGAATATAATACATTTAGGTGACTTCCATTCTGTCCTCAGGGATTTAACAAGACAAAAAACGTACAAATTATATCTTGTAAAATATGATGTTTATAAGTCCAATAAAATAGCAAGATTCAAGTGAAACTACATACATTCAAATTTGATCCTAGCTAGAGTCAAGTTTAATTTATTATGTGAATAGTAAAAAATGTGTCCTAATGAGCTGGTTGTATGGAGTCAGAAAATCCTTCTGCAGCAATCCCTTCACCTGACCAAGCATGTGGCGACAGTGGAAAGGAACAACTCCCTCTAAGTTTATCAGTGCAAATAATGAAGTGTACTACAAATAAAAACTGGAACAATCAATTTTTGAAAATCAAAAGTTTCAGGCTGCACTCAACACATCCCATTTTTCAGACCGTGCAAGAAGAATTTAGCTGGGGGGGCTGAGGCTTATTCTGCGGGGGCCCAGTAAACAGTCTTTTTATTTAAAACCTCTTAGTGTTTTCATGTCCCGTTGGTGGTACGTTTCTATGTACATATACGTATTACATATAATTGGAAAGCTGAGATTCTTGGGTTTCCAATGATAGAACAGAGCCCATCTCGAACAAAAATGTTATTTGTTTACATCCACAACGGTCCAATTAACTCCAATAAAATACCTAGTCCACAACAAGTCTTACATCCACAATCCAACCTAATCTGCACGTGAAAACCATTCCACCACCGACTGGTATGGAGTGTGGACCAGAATATCACTCAAGGTTCCAGTTGTCTCCCTAAGACTGGTGATGTATTGGCATTAGTGATGCCATGGAATAATTCAAAAATGTTCATTAACTGCTATAAAGATTCAGAATTCAGCATGCTAGAAATCTGCTTTGTTCTTGGCTTCAGCTCCTTGGCTAATTTGCACAGCCTGAAATTCATTCTACCTATTCAGATTATTCATAACTTATTCATAACTTTAAGGGAGCTATTTACAGCTAGTAAGACACAAACTGCTCATAATCTCTTCACAGGATCCATTTTGAAAATTCTTGCCTTCTTTGATTGGGAAACCTTGATATTTTTGTTACTGATACTAACCAGAATCATTTAAGATGGCAAATTTGGAGGCCTCTGTCCAAAACTTCTGCAGAATTTAAAATAAAACACACAAAGACAGATAATTTTATATCTATATGAAATATAAACTTAAATCTTTCTTTCTAGCCACAAAGTTGTTGTTGTTTTTTTTTGCTGAAGCAGAGGGATAACACCGAATGCTCTATGAACTAAAGTCAGGGTGTAGATTTTCTAATCCTCTCTTCCTGTAGAGCAGGCAGATGGTTATGACAAATAAAAGGGTCCAACAGGAGTGTCAGAGTGTGTGTATGTGTTTGACAGAAAGCATGTTCATGTGTGTCCGTTTCAAAGGCTCTTCTCGAGCAGACCTCTCCTTTAATTCTGCAGCCCAGCGGGACACATTCTCTGACAAACACTTGCACAGAAATAACCCAGTAGAAGCTAATCGGGTGAAGTGTCTCCGTGCGAACTCTAGCGTCTCTCTTCAGACTGGCGGCAGCTACGGGGGCTCAGGGTTCTGAAACTGACATGCTAAGGTTTGGCCATTAATCAGCAATATAACTGGGGTTTTTTTTGGTTCTTTTTGTCTTTGGTTAAGACATCAATTTGAGTCACAAGTTTAAAAGTTCAAATATTTAAAAAAGGGAAAACTGAACCTGAACATGACTCATCGCTGCTTGATGCAGCAAATTCCAAACATCTACAAAGACTTTAACGGGTCGGTTAGCGTGTTTAAATCCAAATGAGTAGCAGCTAGAACTCAGTGAAAATTACTAATCTGCTCACCAAATACTTTCTCGTGTGCACCAATTAGTAACTTGTGCGCACCAGATGCTTTCTTGTGCTTAAACAACGGCATCAGTTTGTTTTTAAAATTGCTAGGGACAATAACCATAACTTGAGTGTGGTTTGAGGAATGCTGAGGACAATTATTATTACTTATTTATATGAAGGTGCTGTATTCATGCGTTTGATATTTCACTATATTTACTTTTACTAAAGTTGTTTTGTATTTACAACATATGTGAGAGAGATGAACAAACCAATGCAAGGAGAAATTGTTGGGGAAACAATATTTATTTTTATGCAGCTTTGAAGGCATATGAGGTTCATAAAGTCCAATAGGCCTGTTTAAATGTCTGTCCTTTTTACTGATACGTCTACTTTCAAGCAAGAAACATTACAATAATGTTATATAGCTTGGAGGATGCGTGCACGGGCCTGCGCCAATTGTGCATGCATGCATGCATGTATGGAGCAAGTGACACTGCATGTTTAGAACACCTTCGATTAAAGAGATACCAGTTTATCAGTCACCTGTTGATACTGCACACCCTTTTGACTGTGTCATTTTAGGGAAAGTATCTTCTGAGCACGAGAAAGTAACTGGTGTGCACGAGAAACCAACTTTTTTTTTACCCATGTCCCCTAAGAGGCTCCATACGTTACAGTCACAGAAAAAAAAAGCACTGCCTGTGTCACTTCCCAGTTTCAACATCAAAATAAGTGTGCTATTTTACAATCAGTTTTGACAATAAACTTTATGACCTATACTTAAAGATGGGGAAATCATAAAAAAAACATGGACATTACAGAAAGGTATTCTTGCATCCGGCATTTTTTACATCCCTGTTGAAATTTAGAGTTTCCATTTATCATCTGATTAGAACCCATCCAACTGATTTTATGTCATCACCATTTAAAAATCTTCTTCCAACACCTTAAAAAGTCAAAAACAGAAATAGTAACTTGCAAAAGAATCCTGTCTCCTTGACTTTTTTCACATTTTGTCACATTACAACCCCACAATGCATTTTGAATTGAGCTACAGACCAGCTCAAAACAAAGCATAACCCTGAAAGAATACAGGACTTCCAAATTATTTTTGAAATCTGAAAAGTATGGTTTGCATACGAGTTCAACTCACCTCAGTCATTATGTTGTTGAGTCATCTTTTGCTTCTCGAGTTTAAATGTCTACAATTTTTGCACTTTAAGGCTGTATTCACACCTGATAGTCCGGTAGACTCTGATCGATTGGGGAACAAAACTGCAAATTGTTGCTGTTTTTAGCTGGTGCGGTTCTTATTCACACTGCTCTTTATGTAAACGAACCAAAGCTTTTGAGCAACATATTTACCTCCCCGCCAGCACTGATGTCCTCCTTATACAGACCCCGAGCAAGGTATGTACAAGATCCAGCATCTATCTATCCAGCATGGACAGTTGTTTAGATTTTATTTACCCAGAATTCCCTGCACAATAGTCCACTTCCTGCTTTTGGTGCGATTTTGGTCCGGTTGCCATTCACATATGCAATCGAACCGCAGCAAAGTTTGTTTCAATCAAACCGAGACCTACGTTTTAAGACGGAATTAGGGTTCGCTTGTTTGGTCCGGATCAGAGTTCGATTGCGCATTCACTCCTCCCCAAACAAACCGGACTTTCTGGGCAAACGAACTGGCATTCGATTCAAGCGGACTAAACAGGGCTGGTGTGAATGCACCTTAAGACTAATATTTGTACTTAGTTTTCACAATAAAAGCTCAAGAATAGATGCTTGTTGTTTTATTTGACTTTAGACATGTTGAATGTATGTATTTTATTTGTTTTACTTGTGGTAGAATTGCTGCTGCTTATCTTGGCCAGGTCTCCCTTGGAAAAGAAGTTTTAAATCTCAATAGGATTTTTTTTCTTCTGGTTAATCAAATATTAAATACACAAATAAAGATAAAAGCTTGGTCAGATTTTATGAATAGATATTATGACTAGAAGACATCAATTTGCTCAGTTTAATTTAGTTCTGGTCTTTGTCTTGTTCACTTTTAACACATGAGTATGCGTTTATCTAATACCTAAAGCTCTAATAGTAGGTTTGATTGTATGTTTGGAATTTAAATTATGGGCAGTATTATATGCCATCAGAAACTGAATTTGAAATGTTCAAATTAAATAAATGCTTTGAAAAACTGAATCAGCCTAATTTGAAATCACATCTTTAGTTTGGAAATGATTGTCACTAAACTGAAATCGAATTTTATATTTTGAAAATAAATTGTTTTGTTTTAAAACTGTGTTTCATGGCATTGTAAATTCAGCTCTCAAAATTTCAGTTTCACTTCTCCCTATTCAGTTTCACTTCTAAAATTCAATTTCAGTTCACAAATCCAGTTTTTCGTGTCAGACATCCAGGTCCTTGAAAAGTAATCGTGCGCAGAGTAATATAACTATGTTGTACTGTACTTCAGCCAACTTACGGTGTCCTGAGCTGGAGAGGGGCACAAATGAATCCTCAAAGAGCCCTGCAAAGTCAATTGGGGGACGATGCAGTGGACAGTAGGAGGAAGCTACCCAAAGCACTCTCTGCAGACCACCAAGTATGATGGTCCTCTCGTCAACCAGAAAACACCAGCCACGAGTCTCAGTTGCAGCATTCCATCCACATCTCTGATCTTACATCAGCAGATCCAGCAAAACTCCCAGAGACTTCTTGTTTATTCTATTCAAGTTTAAAGAATGGTCTAGGAACGCCATTCAGGTTAACCTGCATGAAAAATATCCATGAAATATTTTTTCCTTCTGTAAATATTTTTGGTATCTTACAAGTATTTTTGTTTCGTAGGTTTTTTTTTCATTTCTTCATCATTTTTAATTTTTCCAAGTTAGCTTTATGTTCATATGTTAAAAAAACAACTGTAAATAATAAAGAATTTGATAAAATGAGTTAATGAGAAACACTAGTTTATTTCAATCAGTTCATTTATAAAAAATGTCATACAATTAAACAACAAATGTGACAAGAACGAATCAACTAACAAACAGTAAACTGTTTATCCATCATGCCCCTGTTCTCCTGGGCTCACCAGCTTCCCTTTGCTGCCATATCCTAAACAGGGGAAATCATAAGAAAATTTATATTTAACTTGAGCATTAAAAATTGATATCTTCAGTACACATGTACATGCAGTCATTTTCTAATCATGACATTTGTTTTTGGCCAGCAAGAGGGTGACGTTCCCCTGCAAGTCCATCTTCCCCAGAATTGTACTCAAAACATAGACAGATAACATTGCGTCTGGCATTAGATAGTGTAAACCCCTTAAAAAAGAAAGTGGCTAGCCATAGGAGGCTGACTCCTTGGTTCAACGCAGAGTTGCGTACTTTAAAGCAGAATACTAGGAAGTTGGAGAGAAAATGGCGCTCTACACGCCTAGAGGATTCCTATTTAACCTGGAATAACAGTCTACTGCTGTATAAAAAGACCCTTCGACAAGCTAGAACAGCATATTTTTAATCATTAATAGAGGCGAATAAAAACAATCCTAGGTTTCTTTTTAGTACAGTTGCCAAACTTACACAGAGTCATAGCTCTGTTGAGCCAAGCTCTTAGCAGTGATGATTTTATGGGATTCTTCATAAATAAAATTAATTCTATTAAAAATAAAATCATTGGCATCCTCCCAAAAATGATTACTTCTTCCTCAGTAAATGAGGCAGTATCGGAAAGAACTGTAGAACCTCAGTTGTGCTTAGGCTGTTTTGATTCAGTCGAGCTTTCGGAATTATCAAAAAGATTAGCCTCATCTAAACCTTCAACTTGTATGTTGGACCCAATTCCAACCAACTTATTTAAAGAAGTGTTCCATTTGGTTCCTGGCCCCATTTTGGATATGATGAATCTATCCTTAGTAAACGGATACGTACCACAGGAATTTAAAATAGCTGTAATTAAACCTTTACTCAAGAAACTTTCCCTTGATCAAGATGACTTAGTGAATTACAGACCTATATCTAACCTTCCTTTCTTATCCAAAGTCCTTGAGAAAATAGTTGCTAATCAAGTCTGTGAGCATCTAAACAATAACGAGCTGTTTGAAGAGTTTCAGTCAGGTTTTAGAGCTCATCATAGCACTGAAACAGCACTGGTGAAGGTTACTAATGATATTCTCATGGCCTCAGATAATGGACTTGTGTCTGTTCTGGATTTGTTAGATCTCAGTGCTGCTTTTGACACAGTCGATCATAATATTCTCTTAGAAAGGCTTGAACATGTTGGAGGGATCAAAGGAACAGCACTAGGCTGGTTTAAATCATATTTGTCGGATAGATTCCAGTTTGTTCATCTAAATGAAAAATCTTCTTCACTCTCAAGAGTTACTTGTGGAGTTCCACAGGGTTCTGTGCTTGGACCAATTCTGTTCACCATATATATGCTCCCAATTGGTAGAATCATTAGACAGCATGGGATAAATTTCCACAGCTATGCAGATGATACACAACTATATTTATCCATAAATCCTGATGAACCCAGTCAGTTAGGTAGATTACAGGCATGTCTGGAAGACATAAAAACATGGATGACCCTAAACTTTTTGCTTTTAAATTCTGACAAAACAGAAGTTGCTGTCAAAGGACCAGAAGTTCTTAAACAGAAACTGATTAGTCAATCACTTCATCTGGATGGCATTAAATTGGCCCCCAGTAATAACGTAAAGAACCTCGGCGTTATTTTTGACCGAGACTTGACATTTAAATCCCATATTAAACAGGTTTCTAGGATTTCCTTCTTTCACCTCCGGAATATTGCTAAAATTAGAAACATCCTGTCCAGGAGTGATGCTGAGAAACTGGTCCATGCATTTGTTACCTCAAGGCTGGACTACTGTAATTCTTTACTATCAGGTAGTCCACAAAATGCCATTAAAAGCCTTCAGTTGATCCAAAATGCGGCAGCAAGAGTTTTGATGAATATTAAAAAGAGAGATCACATTTCTCCTGTTTTAGCTTCCCTTCATTGCCTCCCTGTTAAATCCAGAATAGAATTTAAGATCCTCCTTCTTACATATAAAGCCCTTAATAATCAAGCTCCATCATACATCAGAGATCTAATTGTTCCTTATGTTCCTAACAGAGCCCTTCGCTCTCAGACTGCAGGTTTACTTGTAGTTCCTAGGATTTCTAAAAGTAGAATGGGAGGCAGATCTTTTAGTTATCAGGCTCCTCTCCTGTGGAACCAGCTCCCAGCTTTAGTCCGTGAGGCAGACACTCTGTTTACTTTTAAGGCCAGGCTTAAAACTTTCCTTTTTGATAAAGCTTATAGTTAGAGTGGCTAAGGTCATCCTGAGCTAGCTCTGTAGTTATGCTGCTATAGGCTTAGACTGCTGGAGGACAGACTTACCAATTTTCTTCACTCTGCTACTTCCTTTTCTCCTACTACTCTCCAGTTGTATTACAGTACATTCTGTTATTTCGACTGTTAACTTTGTTTTCTCTCAGTGTTTTTCTCCCCATAGAAGATATACCTGGTCTGGTATCCGGCTTGGCTGCAATGCCCTGTTGGACGGGGGGCATCGACTGGGATGATCCTCCCAGTAACTGAACATCCACTGTGTCCTGTTATCAACATTTTACTTTCTGTAACATAGAAAGTTCTCTTATATCAGATCTTCTGTTCCTTCTGTGTTTCTGCTCTGTCTTCTCAAACCCCCAGACGGTCGTGGCAGATGGCCGCTCCTACTGAGCCTGGTTCTTTTGGAGGTTTCTTCCTGTTAAAGGGGAGTTTTTCCTCTCCACCATCGCTACATGCTTGCTCAGTATGAGGGATTGCTGAAGGATTGCTATGGTTGGAAAGTCTGCATCAACGGGGCCCAACCTCACGCCAATGACTGACGCAATCTGCTGGGATTCCTTAAATAGGAAACTTTTAACTGATTGGAATGTTTGTATAAATGTATTGAAATGACTTCTTGTTAAGTGCCTTGAGATGACATCTGTTGTGAATTGGCGCTATATAAATAAACTGAATTGAATTGAATTAAAGAGGCAAACTGTGTTAATCTGTGAATGCAAAACTATAGTTTTTACAGCAAAACACATGGGAAACTACACTCTACTGAGAACACAGGTTCTCTAGTGCTTGATGGTTAATAAAACTACTATAAGCATAAGGTGTGTAAAATTAGTATTATTAAAGTGGCAATACAGAAGAACTACGGGACCGCCATAGAAGCTCGTTTACGAGCAATGATTTTCACAAAAATAATATTAAAAAATATGTCTATGCAAATGGTAAGAGCCCACAAACACAACCGCTTTAAGCTTTTTGTTTTTGTACCGTCCAATTTTAGTTTCATGTAAACAAACGCCCAGGCCACACTATGCTAGCTTAGCGCTTTTAGTCAACAGCTATAGTTAAGATATAAGTTACTATTAGGCTATCATTTACATGACACTTCTTCTGATACATTTAACACATTTATTACCAACCTGCGAACATGGTCGCTGCTCATTTGACATGAAGAGTTACATCTGACAAATTCAGATTTGCCCCTCTCCAGCTCAGGATGCCATAGGTTGGCTGAACGTAGTTCTATTACTCTGCGCTCGATTGCTTCTCGAGGACCCGCATACCTGACACAAAAACTGAATTTAGGAACTCAAAATGAATTGTAGAAGTGAAACTGAATGTTGAGAGTGAAACTGAAATTTTGAGAGCTGAATTTACAATAAGATGAAATACAGTTTTGAAGCAAATAAATTCATTTTTCAAAATATAAAATTACATTTCAATTTAGTGACAATCATTTGCGAACTATAAATGTGATTTCAAATTGGGCTTATTCAGATTCAGTTTTTCAAAGGATTTATATAATTTGAGCATTTCAGATTCAATCTAAGTGACGCAAATTCAAACAGAAGCAATTCAAATTCAGTTTCTGATGGCATATAATTCTGCCCATAGTAAATCTCCACCTCAGTCTTTTGTTGTTCCAAAACATTTTCTTACATGATTCTCCTGTATTTAGCTTTATCTACCTTTCCAACAGCTCCAGTTTTCACCCCTGCTTCAGAAAGCATCCCCATGGCATGATGCTGCCACCACCCTGTTTAACAGTGGGGTTGATGTGTTCAGTTTGATGTCCAGCCCCCTCCCCAACAGTGCTACCGACACTGTGCAGCTTGTATTAAGTTTAACTTCACTATAAATGTTGTAGAGGATTCTCAGAAACATTAGTAAAGAAATGTTAATATGAAGATCAGAAAGCACAAAATACAGGGTAAGAAATAACAACATGGAGAAACAAAGGAGCCATGCTTTGAACATCTCTTGAAGCACTGTTTAATCCATCACCCATTCAAAGATTATGGCACAACAGCAACATTTCTAAATTGTACTTAGGGGTGAGTGTATGTGCATGCATGGTTGTCTCTATGTTGCCCTGCCATGGACTCGGGACCTGTCCATGGTAAAGGTTGCAAAGGATAAATGTTATAGACAGTGGATGGATGGAACTAAGTACAATCACACTGTAGTTACTGTACTATTAGTTGCTTTCTGAAGAGAACTGGCAACACAAGATTTAGTTTTAAGAACACCCAGGTCCTCTAATTCCAGTCTACTAAACATCCCTAGAATCAGAACCAAACATGGAGAAGCAGCTTTCAGTTTCTATGCTCCTCTAATCTGGAACAAACTTCCAGAAAACTGCAAAGCTGCTGAAACACTGAGTTCCTTTAAATCACAACTAAAAACGTATCTCTTTAGAGCTGCCTTTGAGTAATGCTTTCATGTATCATGTTTTGTGTATGCTTTTTGCCTTATTGCAGTTTTTACTTTATATGTTTTGTCTGTGTTTTACTGCTATTTTTATTTTACACTTAATCACGTGAAGCACCTTGAATTACCTTCTTTGTTGAAAGTGTGCTATACAAATAAAATTGCCTTGCCTTTGAGCCATCAGAGTAAAAGGGGGGGAATACAAATGCATAGCACCGTGGACCAGATCCTAAAAATCTTAGAGGTTCTTTTCTCTTTATTGTTTTTTCTTAATTTTTTTGAGCATCTTGAGGCAAACTACTATAGTGCCATAAATCCTTGTGGTCCTTACTTTTGCTCTCGGTTAATATTACTTTTTGAGCTATTTAGGCATTAATTATATTTTTCAAAATCCCATTTCCTCCCCAGTCCTAAATTAAATAGGCCATCAAGAAGGCATCAATCTGAGCTGATGTTTTTTTTGTTTTTTTGTTTTATAGACGTGAGGTTGGCTTATGTCATACAAAATAAGTAATCTTGCCTGCAATGTCTCAATTATATTTTAATGCTTGTTAAATATAAAACTGAGCATAACAACGACTCTTGTAACAGTAAAACTATATTTTTTCTGTTTTTATACTTGCTAAGGATAATCAACGCTGGTATTAAAACAAAATGTGTCATACATCAAATTGGATCCAGTAGAGGCTGCAGTGTTATTAGAAAGAATGCTTTCATTTAGGCCTTTAATAACTCAATTTTATGAGCCGTATTGTTCTACCAACACATAACAAAATACATTTGAGAACCTCGATCTTAGAGCAGGAACACGGTCAGTCTCGGGGTAGGGTTAGTTTAACCATATCCCCGCAGTTGATTAAACTGATGATGTCCATTGTGTACATTATGTACTGATTTTATTAAGAGCTTTTCAGTTATTTTGATCAACACAAGCTTCATTAGCTTTTAGTTCCTTTTAAAATATAAAATTGTGAAATGTCCTTTCAGGGAGACTCTGGGAACTTTTGATATTTCTCAGGAAAATGTCTGTCCGAGCAGTGAAGTCAACATTTCCCATTAACACAAAAGGACATGGTGAATTCCCCAGTTTACTGCTCACTCCTGCGCGAACACACACACGCACAGATAGAAATACAGGCTTAGGCAGATGTAGGCACAAGCAAACATACACACAGAGCAGCTGTTTAAACTCTCTATAGAGACTTCACTTTGCTGAATGAAGGCCTTGATGCAAACATGGGCAAAATCAAATAAGTGTCAACAAAGAAACAGACACATAAGGTTAAAGCTGAACGTATAGGAAATTATTAAAGGCAAATTTGTTTTGTCTGTAAAATACAAACATACAGACTCTGAAAAGTACAGTAAGCTGAATTAGAGGCTTGGGAAAACAAAATCTGAGAAAATGTTTAAAAGGTTTATAATAAACTTCGTTAGAGTCATGAGCAAAAGGACGGATTAGCTAAAACACATCATACATGATTATCCATCACCACTTCTATGTTTTACAATTTGAACGTTGTGTATTTCAGATGAAAACTATGTCTAATTTACATTTAGTCATTTTGCAGATGTTTTTATCCAAAGCAACTTGCAAATGAGGAACAGAGGCATAAACTAGGTCAGGGTCACGCAGTGTAATTAAGCACTGTATGAAATAAATGACTCAAAAGATTTTTTTAAGTGACTAGGAAGTTGCCTTGAAGGTGAATACAAATAGATAAGAAGTCTTGTGTGTGGTTTTTTTATCTTTAAGGTAGAACTCGTTCAAAACAAAAACCTAAGATTTTGCTGAAGGTGAGAGACATGCAGTAACATGTACACAAAACAAATAAAATACTTTTTAATGGGTTTTGAAGAGTATTTCCTATGGAGGAAGACTTAACGCCTCAAGCAATCAACACAAAATAGTTATGTGTCTAATTTAATCTGTTCAAGTCATATTTGAGCATATAAATGAATGACAGATGATGGAACACTTAAACATTTGGAGATGAAAAGGATCCTATTCATAAAAGTTAAGTCATAAACATATTTGTTATTATACATTTATGATCACTATTATTTATACCCTTGGCACATCTTGTCATGCAGTTTGATTTTGAAGATGGACCAAAATAAAGATAAGAGCTTGGAAATAGCATGGGTAATAAATATTTACGAATGAAAATAACAAAAACCAACAGAAAGAGCAGGAGGTGAACAGGACAAGGAATCAGGATGGCATAACAGAAAGAACCAGTAAGGAACAATAACTAGTGATCTTATATACTGAGACAGTGGTGGAAAATGAAATTGGATTCAGGTGAGCTCAGTCAGAGGGAATGTAGAATAGCTGTGGCAAAGTAAGAACAGAGACTGAGCGAGCAAGACTTATTAACACAGAAAATAAAAAGGGAGCTGAACTAAACAGGAAAACAAGTCTACCACTGGAAAATTTATTAAAATATATAATCAGAACACCGCAATAAGTAGTTTCTGAATCGCTAAAACACTAAACTCCATTCTCTAAACCACATTCTCGGTGGCCTAAACTAATTTATCGAATCAAAGTGGATCGGATTGTTAGATGTTTGTGTTTTGAGCTTTAGTTATTTATTTTCTTTAGTCAGTTTACCTGATCATTTTAGTGTCAGGATTACCCACAAGAGTTTGTATTTTGAGTTTCTCTTGTTTTTGGGTCATTCCTTATTTATTTACTTAGATCTTATCTCCTCCTCCTACATCCTTTCTTATCTATATTAGGTTCTGTAGATTCTTCTACTCGTATTTTATTGTTTTGATTTTTCTATTAGTTATAGGGACTTACATATTTGGCAGTGTTTCTATGGTTTTTGATATACACCTATTTTTTCACAAAGCATTTTTTATTTTGGCTCCCTCTTTGTTTATACCCTTGGCAGATTTAAGAGTCTTTTAATTTGACCAATGTGCTTCTTCTGACAGGGATTAATATTCTCTCTCTCTCTCTCTCTCTCTCTCTCTCTCTCTCTCTCTCAGTAGAATGGGAGGCAGATCTTTTAGTTATCAGGCTCCTCTCCTGTGGAACCAGCTCCCAGCTTTAGTCCGTGAGGCAGACACTCTGTTTACTTTTAAGGCCAGGCTTAAAACTTTCCTTTTTGATAAAGCTTATAGTTAGAGTGGCTTAGGTCATCCTGAGCTAGCTCTGTAGTTATGCTGCTATAGGCTTAGACTGCTGGAGGACAGACTTACCACTTTTCTTCATTCTGCTACTTTCTTTTCTACTACTCTCCAGTTGCATTATTTGCTGGTATTTTGACTGTTAACTTTGTTTTCTCTGAGTTTTTCTCTCCATAGAAGCTACACTTGGTCTAGTATCCTGCTTAGCTACAATGCCGTGTTGAACGAGGGGGATTCCAGTCATTGAACATCCTCCGTGTACTGTTATCAACTTTTTACTTTGTTTAATTTAGAAAGAACTCTAATATCAGATCTTCTGGTTTTTCTGTGTTTCTGCTCTGTCTTCTCAAACCCCCAGACGGTCGTGGCAGATGGCCACTTGTACTGAGCCTGGTTCTGTTGGAGGTTTCTTCCTGTTAAAGGGGAGTTTTTCCTCTCCACTGTCGCTACATGCTTGCTCAGAATGAGGGATTGCTGGAGGTTTCTTTGGTTGGAAGTCTGCATCAACGGGGCGCAACCTCAAGTCAATGACTCCATGCAATCTGCTGGGATTCCTTAAATAGGAAACTAATTAAAACTTCAAACTAACTGGAATGTTTGTTAGATTGAATTGAAATGAATTTTCTCGTAAAGTGCCTTGAGATGACATCAGTTGTGAATCGGTGCTTTATAAATGAAGTGAATTGAATTTTAGAACCAGTTAAAAACCAGAACACTTTCGTGTTGAAACCATAGAGCTCTCAGTGGATGAGATCCCTAATTACCTGTAGAAAGCAGAAACAATCCTGACTTTATTAACCTTGAATTCATACAAAGTGCCTTGGACACTTTGTGGTGGTGAGAGTAATCTTTACATAATTACCAGAGTAAAATTTTACCTGCTGGCAGAAGGATCTCTTTGAGGCACTGTGTAGCATACCAAGCTAGTGTTATTGGTTTAATTACATTGTCAGCAGTAGTTTAATAAAGAGCAAGTTGCTCAGGTGGAATTGGGCCACTGATGACAGAGAAGGAGTCTAAGCAGGTTGTTGACAGGTTAAAGGTTAGCATTTTCTGTGAAAATATCCTCATAGCGTGGATGTTTTTTCTTCTTCTTTGATAATGATGATGGAGGGTAATACAGTTTTTCTGAATTACAAAACCACTAAACTCCATTCTGTAAACCAAATGCTCGATGGCCTAAATTAACTTTCTCAATCAAAGACTATTTTGGCCAAACCTCAAACACTGCTCAGGTACTTAGACACAATATGCTAAACCTTAAACACATTCTCAGTCACTAAACACATTTCACACGTCTATAGTAAAACTGTAAACACTGGCAGCAAAATGTGAACACAACTAAAATACAACTGTCATCTTTTACACACAGCAACTACAGAACTAACGGGAGAGAGGAAAAAGAAAATAATACTAAACAAGGAAGCAAAATGTGAGACTATCTAAAGATAGGAAGTGAAAATATAGAAGGAAGACAAAGCCCAAAATAAGTAACACTATGAACCTAAAGTATAAAAGACGGGAAACCTAACATAAGAGCACCAAAGGAAGAGGAAGGAAAAACTCAAATAACGCGTAACAAAACACCAAGAAATAAACTCAAATGTAAACTCAAAACCCAAACACCTAAAGAAGCTAATAGTGTCTAACAAATGTACTGTGGTGAATACATTTTACTTGCTGTGTATATGAGGTGAACACAGTGTTTGGTTTTGAACACATGATGACTGATTTTAAGGTGAAAGTTTGATTTCGAAAGAAAAGTCTGGGGTTTGGTGAATGTGGTTAAGATTTTTGGAGTTGCATTTAAGGTTTCGAGAAAATGGGTGAAGGCTTCAAGAAATGGGTTTTAGCAAATCAGAAAAAAAAAAGAAAATAAGAAAAACTGTAAATGAGGTACGGAATTAATCTTATATTGCCCTTACAACCGGAAATATAATACATGCTGTGTATTTTTTAAATACTGTAGTGGCAATAAAGCATACCACATGGGCTGTTTTTAATCTTTAATTTAACTTTTTTCCTTTATTATTTTTTAAATTTTCTTTAATTCAGCACAAAGTTTATTAAAAAAATGTTTTGCTGTATGTTAAAATGATTTGGGTAAAGAAACCCTGTCACTGATGAACACAAGTCAAAACCTAATGAGCCATTGGGCTGTAAAAAAACGTTTGTGTGTGCATAAACGCGGCTATGGTTGAGTGTGTTTTATCTGTCTGGTTTTATCTTTCCACCCCTCCTCTCTCTTTTCTCTCTCAGGATTAAACATGTTTATCAATTATCACTCCATCTTGCCTCCAGCTCTCAGCACGCCACACAGCTAATTGAATCATTAAACAATCGCTGCTCCTCAGGGAGTGTGTGCGCTTGTGACTCCGTGCGTGCAGGAGAGTGAAAGTGGGGAGCTGTTTGCAAACATGATAATGCCCTCGGGTGCCTGCAACGCACTTGTCAGATATGTTTATTAATTTATGACACACACTCACAGATGGGTCCTGGCGGTGGTGTGTTGATGCACCATGTGTTGGTCACGGCTGGGGGCCTCCCCTGTTGTCACACCCGCAACTGGTTGCTGGATGGCACTTGTATGCATGATCTGTGGATGGTGTGTGTGCATGTGTTTGTTGCAAAGCAATGGAAAATTGTGCCTTTACACATATTTTAGAAAGGTACAAGCAGCTGCTGGTGGTTGAATTCAATCTATGACCTGAGGCTACATTACAAAAATTATTTGGGAATTTAAGGGTTCCATTTCGTTTCATTTCATTAAAACAAATCCGGCCTTTATAACAGTGTTTCCTTAAAACTTATGTAAGTATATTGAAAAATGTGTCCTACTGGTGGCCAAAAATGAAAAGACTCATCTATATAAAATGTGTTTTGCTCTTGATTTTCCCCTATTTTCTATATATATAAATGTTGATTTTACCATGACATCAGACACTGGACTGATAACACCAAGGCTCTCTATAAAAAGGGTCAGAGTCGGCTGTATCTGCTGAGGAAGCTGAGGTCCTTTGGGGTGCAGAAGACCCTGCTAAGGACTTTTTATGACTCAGTGGTAGCATCAGCCCTTTTATATGGAGTGGCTTCCTGGGGCAGCAGCGTCTCAGCTGCGGACAGGAAACGACTAAACAAGCTGGTGAGGAAGGCCACCTCTGTGCTGGGGGGCTCCTTAGATGCAGTGGAGGTGGTGAGCAAGAAGAGATTGATGGCCAAGTTATCATCTATGATGGACAATGCTCTTCACCCTATGCATGCCACAGTAACATCACTGAACAGCTCCTTCAGCAACAGACTCCTCCATCCATGGTGTCTGAAGGAGAGATACCACAGGTTGTTCCTTCCTGCTGCTGTCAGACTGTATAATCAGCTCTGTTCCCAGTAGTTCACCCTGTACCATCACTTTCTGTCTGTTAATTTATTAGTTACTTAATTTAGTTAATTTATTTCCATGCCATTACTGTTATTATCAATGTTGATGTTTGTGTGTATATGCTGTACAGCATATACAGCAGTAATATTATTATGATTTTTTATTTAATCTTTGACTTTTTACTGCTGCTGTAACAGCTGGAATTTCCCCCAGATGTAGGACAAATTAAGGACTATCTTATCTTATCTTATCTTACATCACATTCTCATTCTACCATGACAACACATTCTCATTGTATTTGAATTTTTTCCTACTTCATAATTGGTAGATGGTTGTTGTTGTATTTTTATATCTATTTTTGTGTGATGTGGTTGTGTAATTCTTAGTTCACAATGTTTGGTTTGTTTTGTCGATGTTCCTTTTTCGTGTTTTGTTTTGTTTTTCCCCCTCTCTCTGCCGTCCTGTGGGTATGGAGGCAGACTTCAATGTCTTCCTGTGTTTTCTTTGTTCCCCTTCCTCTCTTGTATTTTCAACTCACCCTCTCTCTTGACTTTTTGTTTCCTACCTCTCTTCTTCATCTTCCTTCTTTCTTCTCCTTAATTTTCCGTCTCCGTGTCCATAAAATCAGGAAATAAAAACCCCAACAATTCATAATAAAGATTTTTCACACATATATCAAGTGGAGGACTATAGCAAAAGCTGTACTGCTCCGCTTGTGAAAGTAAATCTGTTGGGCTTCTACTTGGTACTCAGACACCAATTCTGAGCTCCACACTGCCAAATAGGACATGTTTAAAAAAATAAATAAAATAAAATAAATAATAATAATAATAATAATAATTGGTAGATGAACGTTCAATGTCATATTACAGCAGAGGTCCCCAACCCTTAGGATTGGGACAGAAACCAGTCCGTGGGTCATTAGTAATAAATAAAGTAAATAAAATAAAGTACAATATTTAGACTTTATTTATTATTCAAGTTTAAATCATGTTTTATTTTGAAAACTGACTAAATTCTCTCCGTTACATCCAGCAATAATACACACAACACATGTCAAGACGCTTGCCTCAGTCACGTGATATGTCACCGCTAAAAACAAACCCATAAGCTAGCAAAATTATTTTAAAACAGAAGTCTCTGAAAAGTTTCTTTGTGAAACAGAAAATGTCCTGTGAAGACACAGAAGAAGAGCCTACAACTTCAAAGAAAAAGAAAGATACATTTAGCAGACTACCAGGAGTCCTATTTAAAATATGGATTTATTGTGACAGGCGATTTCCACACACCAAGCCCTCGCTCTGCTTAATATGTGGCAACCGGCTTTCTAATGTGGCAATGAAGGCTTTAAAACTGTCCCAGACGGGACCAACTTGTTACAGAGCAACAGCCACTGGGCTCCTACTGATTCAGTGTTGTGGTGGGTTGTATTTTTCATGCACTTTATATTTATTTTTGTGCTAAATCTTATTCTTAAGGCATGTTTAAACTAGTGCTGTCAAGAGATTAAATTTTTTTTTAGATTGATTAATTATGATCTATAATTAATTAATATAATTTATCTCTTTTTCAATCGCACCTAATAATTGCTGGGAAAAGCCCTCATTGGGGTATTTTCATTTAAATTCGTTACATTATTGTGGCAGAACAAATGTATAGCAAAAAAGTGGCTTAATGAAGTAATTTACTGTTTTTAACAGACTTGAACAGATGCACCCATTTAGATTTCTCTGTTTTTGAGACTAGTCCCAGTGCTGACTGCAGCTTCGAATTCGAGCATGCATGATTCGTTAGCATTCTGGACTCAGTGGGGTAAATATCTGCTCTGAGTAAGTACAGATGGACCTGGACGGGCGGACAGAGCTGCTGCAAACGGACTTGCTGCCTGGTGGGAGCGCTCTGACATGGAGAGCAGCCCACGATGCCACCGCTGGTCTGTGAGAGAAACAAGGATACGTGCTTCACCCAAAAGTCTCCAAGAAAACCAGAAAGAATCGTTAGATTTGTCGTTAGTCGCTTTTTTGAAGAAGAATCGTTAGAGGGCTCCAGAAACTCACTAAATATAGTGACAAAGTCGCTAAATTGGCAACACTGTCTTCAACTCACCACTCCTCTTCACTCCCCTTGGCCTCTCCACTAAAACGAAAGCATCAGCTTATGATAATCAGGCCTAATGACACCCAATCAATGTCTACTTCAGGGTGTGGTTAACCCCAAACTCAAGCACAAGAAGCACAAAGCCTAAAACCTGATTTTATTTAAAGGCAGCTCGCATGCTGAAACAGTAAAATTAAAGATTAAAGAATTTGATTAACGCGATGAAAAAACATAGCGCGTTAAATATGGCTGTAATTAATTAATCGCAATTAAGGGCATAATTTGACACCCTTAGTTTAAACATTACCATAGCAACCAGAAAAGGTTAGGGAGCAGAGAGGATGTTGCTCATGTTATGTTGTTGGCACAATGTAAGAGGGACACTTCTAATAAAGTTACGAGTATTAATTACATTTACATTGATTATTATACTTAATGACCTAGTTCTTTATGTCGATCATATTTTTTATTTATTTGCATTTTTCCGCCACATCTTGAAGGCCGGTCCATGAAAACACTCTCTGATATTAAGCTGGACCATGGCAAACAAAAGTGTTGGGGACCACTGATATACAGAGTCCATGGGTGATACCAAGTGGTCGAACAGTTAATAGTAAAATAAAGCAGTAAATTTGCTCCGCCAGGCCACGCTGCCTTTTGCCGCATTTTTCAAACCAGAAATGTAGGTGAAGTAAGACTCAGCCAGGGGGGGTGAGTTGCTCTTTAAGCACAGACAGTAGCCGGAAAAGTGGCGGTCAATAGGTTAATTGATTAAAAAAACTAAAGGTCACTGAACTGAAGGTGATCTTCAGAACAGACCTCTGTAACATGGATAATTAATGAAATTAAGAGTTAGAAGTAAGCTGAGATGTATTAAATTCAACTTTGTTTTTTGGCTTTTATCGTACTTATTTTCCTTTTCCTGTCACCTAGGATTAAGTCTTAAAAATGCAAATCAAGCTTTAAAACAATATTATTTACTGCAGCTCTCAGTAAAAGTTCTGTCCTTTTTTTACTGATTTTAAAAGTTCTTACTTTGCTTTAAATTAACATTTTTCACCTTAATTTGTGTGATGCCATCCATCCATCCATCCATTTTCTTCCGCTTATCCAGGGTCGGGTCGCGGGGGCAGCAGCCTAAGCAAAGAGACCCAGACTTCCCTCTCCCCAGCCACTTGTTCCAGCTCCTCGGGAGGAACCCCAAGGCGCTCCCAGCCCAGCCGAGAAACATAGTCCCTCCAGCGTGTCCTGGGCCTTCCCCTGGGCCTCTTCCCGGTGAGACGTGCCTGAAACACCTCACCAGGGAGGCGTCCAGGAGGCATCCTGACCAGATGCCCCAGCCACCTCAACTGACTCCTCTCGATGTGGAGAAGCAGCGGCTCTACTCTGAGCCCCCTCCGGATGACTGAGCTTCTCACCCTATCTCTAAGGGAGAGCCCAGACACTCTGCGGAGGAAACTCATTTCAGCCGCTTGTATCCGTGATCTCGTTCTTTCGGTCACCACCCAGAGTTCGTGACCATAGATGAGGGTAGGAACGTAGATCGACCGGTAAATCGAGAGCTGAGCCAAAAGGCGAAGCTCTCTCTTCACCACGACAGACCGGTAGAGCGCCCGCATAACTGCAGATGCCCCACCAATCCGTCTATCGATCTCCCGCTCCATTTTTCCCTCATTCGTGAACAAGACCCCCAGATACTTAAACTCCTCCACTTGGGGAAGGACCCCATCCCCGACCCGGAGGAGGCACCCCACCCTTTTCCGGCTCAAGACCATGGCCTCGGATTTGGAGGTGCTGATTCTCATCCCAGCCGCTTCACACTCGGCTGCGAACAGCTCCAGCGAAAGCTGTAGATCACGCTCCGATGAAGCCAACAGGACCACATCATCTGCAAAAAGCAGAGACCCGATCCTGAGGCCACCAAAACGGATCCCCTCAACGCCTTGGCTGCGCCTAGAGATCCTGTCCATAAAAGTTAGGAACAGGATCGGTGACAAAGGGCAACCTTGGCGGAGTCCAACTCTCACTGGAAACAAGCCCGACTTACTGCCGGCAATGCGAACCAAACTCTGGCACCGGTCGTACAGGGACCTAACAGCCCGTATCAAGGGGCCCGGTACCCCATACTCCCGGAGCACCCCCCACAGTGGCCTCCGAGGGACACGGTCGAACGCCTTCTCCAAGTCCACAAAACACATGTAGACCGGTTGGGCGAACTCCCACGCACCCTACAGGACCCTGCTGAGGGTGTAGAGCTGGTCCAGTGTTCCACGGCCAGGACGAAAACCGCATTGTTCCTCCTGGATCCGAGGTTTGACTATCCGTCGGACCCTCCTCTCCAGAACCCCTGAATAGACCTTACCAGGGAGGCTCAGAATTAACATTTTTCACCTTAATTTGTGTGATGCATACATTCAAATGCAAATTCTTTAAGAAAATGATGTTATCGTACTGTCTCTCATCTTAATAACATCTTAATACTTTACAGTTTTATGTATTTCTTTCTTGTAAAACACTATAAGCTGCCTTGTGTATAATGTATTATAATTATGACAACGAAAGAAAAATTCTGGCATTAAATCTTTTTTTGATGTCTTTACTCACATAAACTTTGGTTATAGAAAGGCTTCTTCTTCTTCTTCTTCTTCTTCTTCTTCTTCTTCTTCTTCTTCTTCTTCTTCTTCTTCTTCTTCTTCTTCTTCTTCTTCTTCTTCTTCTTCTTCTTCTTCTTCTTAATAATAATAATAATATAATGGCTTGCATTTATATAGTGGTTTTCAAGGCCCTCAAAGCACTTTACAACTCCATTATTCATTCACTCTCACATTCACACACTGCTGGAATCAATGACTGTAGCCGCAGCTCCCCTCGGGGCAGAATGGCAGAGGCGAGGCTTCCATTTGGCCAACAACAGTTGGAAAGTTAGGTGAAGTGTCTTGTTCATGGACACAACGGCATGTAGCAGGCAGAAGAAGGAATCAAACCCAGAATTACTTGTATGATGGTCTAATATATAAAATCTAAAAATGTAACAGGTTCAAGCTGCAGCTTCCCTTCTTGTCATTGCTGTATCTTTTATTTTTATTTTTTTTACGTCTAGGCTACTGTCTTGCAGTGTGGCACTCAGAATTGAGGTCTGAGTTCCAAGTAGAAGCCCAAAAGAATTACTTTCACAAGTGGAGCATTATGGCTTTTGCTACAGTACTCCTCTTGATATAGTATATATGTAAGAAATCTTTATTAGAAATTGTTGTGGGTTTGTTTCAGATACTATGGACACGGAGACAGAAAATAAAGGGGAGAAAATAAAGAAGATGAAGACAGGTAAGAAAAAAAGTTAAGAGGGAGAGGGTGAATTGAAGATAGAGAGGAAGGGGAACAAAGAAAATACAAGAAAACATCGCAGTCTGTTTCTACACCTGCAGGACAGCAGAGAGAGGTGAAAAAACAATAATAAAACAAACCTAAACAAACAAACAATGTTAACTGAGAACTACACAACCCACAAATAGATCTTTAAATACAACAACAGCGTCACTGAAAAGCTCATGGTACTGATTATTACCAGATGTATTTGTGGTAACATCAGCCCAAAAGTGCATCTGTAAACGCCTGAATTCAAAGACCTGCTGGTTTTGCTGTATCTAAAAATCAGGGTGAAAAAAAGGATGAATTTAATAATCTGGTTGCGACCGTTTATGTACCAAGCTAAATTGAAAACAAAAGATGACCATTAGAAAGAAAAATAAAACATTGTTAATTTTCTGTCATTGCAACCAAAGAACTTTAACCATATAAAAAACAAGGTCCTCAAGGGTACGTGGGGTTTACATAAAGGCAATAACAAGGTCAGCCTTCTATCACCTGAAAAACATTTCTAGGATTAAAGGGCTGATGTCACAACGGGACATCGAAAGACTCATCCATACGTTTGTCTTTAGTCGGATTGATTACTGTAATGGTGTCCTCACAGGTCTGCCTAAAAAGTCAATTAGACAGCTGCAGCTGATCCAGAACGCTGCTGCTTGTGTTCCTCACTAGAACCAGGAAAGTAGAGCACATCACCCCAGTTCTAAAGTCCTTACACTGGCTCCCTGTAGCTCAGAGAATAGACTTCTAAATACTTTTACTAGTTTATAAATCATTGAATGGCTTAGGGCCAAAGTATGCTGAAGATCTACTGTTACTATAGCAACCCCCCAGACCACTCAGGTCCTCTATTTCCAGTCTACTGAACACCCCTAGAATCAGAACCAAACATGGAGAAGCAGCTTTCAGCTTCTATGGTCCCCTTATCTGGAACAAACTTCCAGAAAATTGCAAAGCTGCTGAAACACTGGCCTGTTTAACTCAAGGCTAAAATCCCATCTGTTTAGAGCTGCTCTGAGTAATGTTTTAATGTGTCATATGTTTTGAGTGGTGAGGGAAGTTTTTCCTCTACATGTTTGTTCAGTATGAGGGATTGCTGTGATTGGAAGTCTGCATTGACGGGACACAACCTCAAGTCAATGACTCGATGCAGTCTACTGGGATTCCTTAGATAGAAAACTTCTTTTTTTTTTTTTTTTTCTATCTGCTATAAGGGGCGCTGGGTAAGCCGGCTGCCACCGCGGTCTTCCATATCCTGTACTGTGTTAATGTTTGTAAATGTTTGTATGATCTTGGATTGGTTGTACTGAAACTTAATTTCCCCACGGGGATTATTAAAGTATTTCTTATCTTATCTTATCTTATCTTTTTCTAAACTAATTGAATTGTTTGTATGATTGTATTGAAATGACTTTTCTTGTAAAGTGCCTTGAGATGAGATCTGTTGGAATTTAGGCACTATATAAATAAACTAAATTGAAACTGAATTGAGTGTGTTTTATGCTTTTTTTAGTTTTATGTAAAGCACCTTGAATTGCCTGGTTGTTGAAGTGTGCTATACACATAAAATTGCCTTGCCTTGCCTTTTGGAGCCCCCTCTTTGTTGGCGAGGATATAGTTTGGACGAGAGTGGGGATATGGATTGCCACTGGTTGTAGAACCTCATCTTGACATCTCTCTACATTGAGATAGCTTCTGAAGATGATGAGCCTTATTCTTCCAGTGAGGGGAATGTTGCCCCACAGGATCACACTACCTTCACCAAAAGCCGTTTGGCACTAGGTGAGAGGATTGTCAAGGTTTTCAAGGGAGCGACCTACATACACAGCTCTACTGAACAACCCACAGATACTTTTTTCTTACAGATCTGGTCCAGACATTATAGAAATAATATTAAAAATAAGATATGATGGTCCAAACTCAAATGTTTTTACTTCTTGTGCAAAATATTTTTGACAGAATTAGGAATTTGTGAATTAAAGTCCAACATATGTAGAAGGCTCAAAGACATCTTCAGCCCTGCTTGTTTCATTTTGCATTGTAGGGTCCTGACCATCAAAGGTACATCTCAGTGCTGTCATTGATTACAGCTGATCTACTGCATAGCAAGTAGGCTAGCATTATGTGTTCTTAGGTGAAGTGCGGACACACTAATTGATTGCTGTCACCAGGGATTGTGAACCTATCAACCCATTATTAATGGCGAGCCTCATCAGCTCTCTAGCAAACACACAATCAGAACTGCTTTCAGCGTTGCTGCCCTGTTGAGTGGTAGTTTCACTTTTTTACTCCACAAGAGGGGAAAAAAGAAATAATTGAAATTGTTTTTGTCTGATTTGGAGAGCTATTCAGCTGCATTCAAACCTACATCTAAAATGCCTGCTCTATAAATTCTCATACATGTCTGTGTGGATTCATTTTTTATTAGCAACTTCTGTCACAGTGAAATGAACTGTGAAATAGTGATACTTTTAAATAAAATCGCATTTACTGTGAGTTTTAATTCAGTCTTTCATCTGAAACATAGGTCATTGTCCTAAAAATTTTGTTTGCTAATCTCTGTCTTATTTTAAGAAATCCTTTGCCATCAAAATACTGATGATGTGGCATGGAAATGCTTTAGTCAGCACTGCTGACAAAAATAGACCTTTAGGCTCAGTCAGGTTTGTCTGAGCCCATTTATTCTACACCAGGGGTACCCGAGTCCAGTTCTTGATATCTACCATCCTGCAACTTTTAAATGTATCCCTTCTGCAGCCCACCTGAATCAAATGGCTGAATTTCCTCATCAGTCATTCAGCTCTGCAGAGGCCTGGTAACAAGCCATTCATTTGAGTCAGGTACGTTGGAGAAGGGATGCATCCAACAGTTGCAGGATGGTAGCTCTCAAGGACTGGATTTGGGCACTTCTAATCTAGAGTAAACAGACTCCTACAAACCTGACTGAGATTAAAAGGTCTATTTTTGTCAGGTCTAAATGGACACTTCAGTTCTCCACTTGTGATTCTAAGCGATTGTACTTATTACTCTGCATATTTATCTGTCTCTCTTTGCAGCCTGGTGATGGACAGGCAACCTGTTGATAGATTCTAGTGTCAACTGGTACAAACACTTCACAACCTTAAGCAAGATGGAGTGGGTAAAGAAAGTAAATGGATGGAGCAAAATAAATCAGGATTGTGCTATCTGCTGCTAGGTGACACAAGGACCAACAGGATAAACTGCAAATAGTTTGGTTATGTAGATTCAATACCCCCTTCAACTATATCAGCAGGAAATTGACAGGAAAGTGGAAGCACAGAGTTTCTAATTAAAAACAACAAATCTTTAACCCCTTTAAAGCTCATGTCCACTGGAATGGAGATGTTTTCCTGGGTTTAAACTAATAGATAAATTGGCAATTTGTCATTTAAATGATACGTATTACTGATTGGTCTCTTATTAACCAATAACAATGAAGTTCAGACTGTTAACTTGATATGAGTTGCAGGCATCAAACAGAACAAACATGGGTCTGAAACTAGGGAAGAGAAAGAACAAGTGTCTTTTGTCCATCAAAAATATAAATTTATGTTCGTGGTAGCCTAAGAATGCTGTTTAAAATATTTGTAGTGATAAGTTATTTTGAAAATATTTTCTATCATTAAATTGTAGGATTTTTTTCAATGTTGAATGTCCATCCCAATGGACATCGAAAGTTTGGCTATATTATCCAACACTTAATTATTCAGTGTTACCATTCAAAGAAAAAACATTTTGTAAGGAGTTTATTGTTTAATTTGGGATTTCACCATTATTTTATTTACCCAAAATGGTCTTTTAGAGTATAAACGGTCAAACATCCTTGAACTGCTTGTAAATGGAGAGATATCTGATCTTGGCTGCTTGGTAGGTAATAAGACACGTGGGAACAAGAATGGGATTAATGGCCAATTGAAAAGCAAAGCAGACCCAGTTTTTGAAGTTATGTCATCCAGAGATAAGCTATTCAATGAGCCAAAGGGTGGTGTTGTTCCTGCTAGATCAACTTGTTAGTTTGTACCACACAACAACAGTTAACTCTGAGAATGATCAAAAATACCAAATGTACCTGTGCTTTGTGCCACACCGAATCTGCTTCAAGATTACTCATCAAAAATGAGAAATTAGATTTTGTTTAAACCCTACAAGCTGATTTTTTAATTTATATTATGTATTTATTGAACCTTTGTAGTCGAAGGTATGTTTACACAGATTTTAGTGCCTGGCTGACACGTATTTACATTTTTGTCAGTTGGACTAGTACAGCGGATGAGACTTTGATAGTCAGCTAGAATATGACCCATCAGATAAATCCTTGGAACTAGTGTTCAAAACCATGCAGAATTTCATTTTATTTTTCTAAGTTCTTATTTGTTTTTAAATGCAACATTTTTCTTAACAGTGATCTCGCTGGGAAACAAGATCTCTTCTCAAGACAGATCTGTTCTAAAGAAGGAAATAGCTTCACATCATGTTACTTACTGGTAGGATCAAGCTTGGGGCTGTTTTCCCAGAAGATTTGTTGACTGTGCAAAGAATCCAGACCTGAGCCAATAAACCCCCCCCCCCCCCCCGCAAACATAATTCCAGTTTTACAGAGAAGAGTATCCAGGCAGAAATACGTAATGATTTTGTCAATGTTTGCTTGAAGAATTATTTTGTTGAATTGCAAGTAGTTGAATAAAACATAAGTGTATGCACATATTTGTCTTTCTGTGCATAACCCTGGGCAAAAAGTGGTGATAAATCCAAATTTTTGCACCCAATTCTTTTTCGGTTTTTTTTTAGCATTAACATTGTTTTTTGTCCAGTCATTCCACTCTGGCAAAAACATGGTTTGGCTTATATTAGGGGTGTCCAACTCCAGTCTTCAAGGGCTAGTGTTCTACAAGTTTTAAATGTGTCCTTGTTGCAACACAGCTGATTTAAATGGTTACCTCCTCAACACGTCTTCAAGTTCTCTAGAGGTCTGGTAATTCAATTCTGTTTAAAAAATATATTTTGATCCCAGAGGAAAATTGTTGTTGTAGCTAATACTATTCAATTCTTCAAGGAGTTTTTGTAGATGATGATCGCTATGGGCAGAAAGGATCTCCTGTTGCAGTCTGAGTTACAGTGAAACTCATAGAAGCCTCTGACTTAAGACACTCTGTTGTATGATAGTTTCTTTAAGAGGATGCTCAAGGTTGTCCATAATGTTGTTGATTCTATGAAGCACCCTTCTTTGCATCATCATCTCCAAAGATTTCACAGTCGTACCCAGAACAAAACCAGAACCTTCTTTATCAGGTTGTTGAGCTTTTAAAATCCCTGGCTCTGATGCTGCTACCCCAACAGATGACGGCTGAAGAGATTACACTCTCCACAACAGACTTGTAGAAGATCTGCAGCATCTTGCTGCAAACCTTGAAGGACCTAAGCTTCCTCAAGAAGTACAGTCTGCTCTGTCCCTTCTTGTAGATGGTTTCACTGTTCAGTCTCCAGTCCAGTCTGTTGTCCAGGTGAACACCGAGGTATTTATACTCCTCATGCACCTCCATTTCTTCTCCTATGATGGAAACAGTTTTTGACTTATCCCTGTTTCTCCTGAAATCTACTATCATCACCTTTGTTTTATTCACATTCATAGTAAGACGATTGTTTCCACACCATGTCACAAAGCGGTCCACCAGCTCTCTGTATTCAGCTTCTTGTCCATCTCTGATACATCCAAAAACTGCAGAATCATCTGAGTATTTCTGCAGATGACAGGTCTCTGATTTGTACTGGAAGTCTGAGGTGTACAGAGTGAAAAGGAATGGTGAGAGTACGGTCCCCTGTGGTGCTCCTGTGCTGCTGAACACCTGGTTTTACACACAATCCTTGAGTCTCACAAACCAACGGGCCATTCATTTGATTTAACTGTGTTGACTCAGGGTGACATCTAAAACGTACGACACCAGCCCTTCAGGGCCAACCTTAGATACCACAGGCTTAGATCAATAATTAAAAACCTAAAGATTAATAAAACCTTATTTCATTGATAAGTATATGTAAACTTCTAGATTTCCTATAACCAGCATTAGTATCGCTGAGCCTGAAGGTGATTGTTGTTGCAGCTATTTTGTTTAAAGAAACGAAAATGAAAGAAGAGAGCTTGCTTTATTCTTGCTTTATTCCTTGTCTTACAAGGAATAAAGTACATTGACTAAAGTATGGATCAAATTATCCGATTGAAAGCTTTCCTTGTGAAACTATGTTAAAGTACATTTAAGAAGCAGAGTGACTTATGAAGAGAAGTGACTCGGGAACAGAGCAGCAAGAAACCCCCCACATACCTTTGCTTTACCGTCGCTATGACAACCACCACCCCACCTTATTCTGGGATGTCCTGTAGTTATGTTCTTCAATTATGTCTCACTCTTTAATGTTGGTGCCGCACATTGATATTTAGTCAACCGCTGCATTTTTAGCTGCTGCGTTGAAATGTAACTGTCTCACCCTGGAATCAAAGGATAGATAGAGCCTCCTCAGGCAATGAGAGAGAGATGAACATTAATTTCTGTTTCCTTTCGGGCTACATCTGCAATTTGGTTCGAAACAGGAAGGTTTTTCAGCATGCCAAGCAACTTTCAAGGAAAATGTTTTGTATGGTAATTTATCCACAGTCTCTAAGATATCATATTTTTTCCCCCACTTTAACCATCCGAAAATATTTAGGAAAAAAATGAGCCAAGTGAGTAAAGAAAGACGATAATCTATGGCAGGAATTGTATGTAAAGTCTACGGAGCGAGCTCAAAAGTGTGTTGTCAGGAAATTAATTTACTGTAAATACTTTATTAATTCAAATACATTTTAAAAATAATTCGGAAAATAAAACATGGGTTTAAAAAATGGGCCCCATATGAGACTGCCTGCGGGTTAAATCATGGCCCTATATTAATTGCCAATAAAGGTTTTGTGCAGTTTAAGTATAGGTAAAAAGTGGGAACCAATGGGTGTATTGCAGAATTTTAAACAATTTTAATAACCCCCATTAGAGAGTGAGATTAGACCTCCATGAGGTTCCCAACTATGTTTGTGGACCCCTGCCTACTTAGAGTTCAGTACTCGCAGATTCACCTACTGTATTTGCAGATTTTTCTGTGGAACATAACTCCAAATTTTTCATGGAAAACTTGCCTATTCGAGGATTCTTCCATACAGTATGTCTAAAATATATAAAAAGGAAATGCGGCTGGGAAGCTGAAAAGCAGCCAGTCCATGAACGCTGTTCATTTTGCTTGGCGCTTATTAGCTGTACCCCAAGAGCAGAAATAAGGAAGACTGTGGATGATGGCTTCTGCGGTAGTGCCACTGTGTGTATTAATGCATATTGGGGTATAGTTGGTGGGTATTAAAATAGGCAATTAGAGGGGGTTTCAAGTATTCACAGATGTCAGCTCTTCGCTGGCAGCTGCTCACTTAAAACTGCTGGGTTATTTCATCTACCCAACCGCTGGGTTATGAAATGGTTGACCCATTATGGGTTATGTGTATGGGATTTGGGTTATTTTTGTGCAACCCATGAGCTGGGTCAAAATCGATCAACCCAACATTCATTGGTTGACCCAGCACCTGGGCTGTTGTTGTGCTTGTTTGAACGTCAGTACATCAACAGTTGTCCTCCACCACGAATCCACACGCCAGGCTCCATCTTGGCTGTGGTCTGAGCTGGGGCAAAAAACATCCTCCTGTCGAAGCAAATCAACCATAAAAGGTTTGTGTACACTATATCTAATTCCCATCACGTCTGTGCTGCGATACCTATAAAAGTGGCATCTTTATATTGTAGAGGCTAGTTGGTTGGTTTGGCTAACAACGTAGCTAGCCATTTAGCCTCATCATGAGCCTTCTACAAACAGTGCACGTGGCTTATCTGTGGCTTATGTAAACTGCTGTTCTGCTGCTTATTTTGTACATATTTGTCAAAAATCCTGCGGCACTTCTGTACTTTACATATGAACAACGAGTAAAGTTGAGTCTATTAAAATAGGCGCGGGAGATGACGCAGCAGCTACACCTCAAGGTTGGGGAAATGAGCCAATTTCTTCACGCTGTCATGGCGATGTAAGTACTGATATTTTTGGCACACTTCTCCGATACAGCGAGCATCATATCACTCAGAGAAAGGCGACGCATGAACAAAGTGGTGTGGTTTTAAAGCAGCTCACTTCTCTAGAAGGAGAGAGACGCAAGGTGCGGCCGTCACCTGCTATGTCACGGATCATGCCTTTTTCTAGCCGGACTCATAGCATCTTTTCCGGATGGGAGAAGCCGGCGGGACTGTGCACATATAGCAGCTTTTTTCTAATGAGATGTCTGGTAGCCGTCTGAACGTGCAAGTTTGCAGGAGGCTAGCTTGTTAGCTAGCTAGGTAATTCTCCAGTTTAATGACGATGCCAAATTTAACCTGGGGATAAAAGTTCCTAATATTTCATATCTAAAATAATGAATCTGAATATTTTTCTTTTAAATGTCTCCTGTTATACAGTAGTCCGGCCTTTCCCTGTATTGCCACACCAGCGTATAATGGAAGCAGACCGATCTTGGGTTGTTTAAGCTGTTTACATGTTCAGACTGCATGAGCCGCCAATATTCTTGTGAACAAAAACATGCGAGTGATTTTTAGTGATGTAAAGTTAGCTCAAATTTACATGTATGCAATTTATCACATAAAATATATAATGAGAGAGGGAGGATTGTTTTTTAGCCATGTGATGTGTTTTTTTTTTTCTATTTTACAGTCCTACGACAGAGACCAAAAAGGCCCTGACATCCGATTTGGTTCAGTCATTTCCCAGTTTGAAAGACTCATCAAGCAGTGGCAGCGTGAGTGTTTTTTGTAAAAGGTCATTGCGAAATTTCTTTGGGGTGTCATGATTCTTAGACCGATTCTATATGATTTAGGTCACTATCCAATTGGATTTTCAATTTAACCTTAACAGCGGGAACAATAATTTGATTTTGTCTTCTGAGAACAGACAGACATACAGAAAAACCCTGTTCTAACCGTAGCCCATGCTGTCAAAAATCAAAACATGCCTGATGTCTAATAATCAAAGATTTTGATTTCTTGGCAGGAAATATGGTACACCCCAGGACGAAAGCACTAGATTCCTGGAGGAAAGGCTGCGGAACGTCAGAAAGAGGCTGAGTTCAACCAGCAGGTCGCGGAGCACGGCACAGACACCGGCTCAAACACCAGATGATGGCACTCTTGCAAGGGCTCTCATACCAGGTAATTATTTAACTTAATTATTTGATTAAGCAAAGCATCCATATTTTAGTGACTAACAACCATACATGCAAATCAGTTGCTTTTCTGCTCAATTCGCCATTTTGACCTCGGAAAATAGCATTCACGTGAGTCGTGCAAATATATAATAAAAAAATGTAATTGGGGTGGGGGGCTTATGTAGACACACTACTGAGAGCATTGAACCGTTGGGACATAGCGCTGATAGTGAGGTGAAAGTTATACCGCTGTATATTACATCATGTTCAGTTGTTTTCTGCCGCTTAGATTGATAATTAGCGGCATTGCTAATGCGTCAGTCTACACATAAAAAGTTATGTCGACACAGAGAGGTTTCCACTGTTTGTAGCAGCCTACTGCGGCCTCACCAGGTCTTCTTCCACGCCGTTCCCCGTCTCTTCTCCTACTCTGTTCAGGTTTGAGGTTAAAATAGTTATTTCTCAAAGGCAGTCTCTTTGTGGCTTTGACACACACACTGCACACTCCCAGGTGCTTCTGGGTTCCTCCTCTTCCTCTCAGGTAGTGTCCCCCTAAAAAGAACCTGTGGGCACACCCCTTCCTCCGAGAGCCCTGCCTATAGATCTCTGCCAGCTTCTGGCCCTCTAATAGTAGGATTAATTAAACTACAATCTAACCAGCTGCAGGGCATGAATTGGCTGCACATAACTGTTAGCAGAGGTTCTATGTTAGTTGGATACTGAATGACAAAATCACAGGTATGCCATTCCAGATCGTATTCACACCTATATCTTCTACAGATGGCATTGGCGAACTCGCCCTGAGGCAGCTGCCAGCCCTGCTTCCTCCAACCACTTACAAACTTGGCCGTGGCCGCAGTTCAAAAATGGTTCGCCACACCATTGAAGAATGCAACCTGGCCTTCATCGACCATAAGCCTGTAAGTATTCCAGTACATCTAAAGGGGAACTTTTTTCTTTTCATTAATATATACCTGTTAGTCCTGGGCTCACGAATGTGCTCACACACACACACACATACACACCCACACACACACACACACACACACACGCATATCCAGGTTTGTTATTCTATAATTCGGGTTTCCGACTATTGTCAAGCTATCTACAAGCTTACGTGTTGGTGACTATCAAAACATCCTAGGCTTTTAAAACAGGTCTGCAGTGCCACTGACTGATCGCCTCGTTACCACACCGCACTGATGCAGAAAGTAACATATTTATAAGAAGGTTAACGCTTTTCTGTTTTAATCCATTCAGACCTTGCTGTAGGAGGTTGAAGTCTTCTAAATCTACAAAGAATGTGATTGATTTATGGCTTCTTAGGTCAGTTCAGGTCTGAATGCTTTTTTATTGTTTTCCATAATTTGAGCTATATGCCATAACCATCCAGACAAAATTAAAGATGCACTGAATCTTTTCCAAATTGTAAACCTAACTAGACTTTATCTTAAAACAATATTTTAAGAAAATGGTCCTCAAAATGTCTTTTATTTTATGTATTTTTAATTCTACTATACTAGTTGGTAGACATTTGTTCCTTACTAACTACTCTCTCGCTTGCTCTTTTTCATTCGTTCTTTCTTTCTTTGTTCTTTAGCCTGAAACAAACATGGTGGAATACCTTCATGAGGCCAAGGCATCAAGACCACACCCCTACGTCCTGACATTGGGAAATGATGATCAGCATGTATATCGGGCCTTTGTCATCATTGCTGGTCATGCTTTAGAACACGACGCACTGCTTCAGGCCATCGAGTGCCATCTATGAAATGCCAGGAGTGGAGTCTAAACTGGTTAAGTTTCATAAAACTAGTATACTTGCTTGCAAATAGGCATTGGAAAAATGGACACTAGACCTTTTAACTGTTGTTGTTTTGCAGTGAATTTTTTAAATACATTGATTTTATCTGTTCCAGTTCTTGACCTGAATGAATTGATCTTTATATTGTTTACATTTACATAAATAAAATCTCAAGGCGGCGCCTTGTAAAGAGTTCAGTATTTAAGTGTTTATTGCATAGTATATGCTTTACATGACCAAATCTAGCATGTATTTTGTGAAAGTTTTATAGATATTGATGGTTGGTCTTTTCTGTCTTATAGGTTGTACTGTAATGTGTTAGAATTATTTGGGCATATTGGTTAATTTGACCAAGCATTTGGATTGATTACTGAACAATATATGTAGTTGTTGAAACAACCCAGAATTCATTTGGCCCAGCATTTGGGTAGAGTAAATGACACATATTTAGTTGAAACAACCCAGAATTGTAGTTAATTTGACCCAGCATTTGGGTAGAATAAATAACCCAAATTTGTTGGTTGAATTTACCCAGATGTGTGGTTTTTTTGATCAAGCATTTGGGTGGGATATTTAACCCATCTGTCGGGTCAGAATGGAGTAACCGATCTTGCTGGGTCAAATTAACTACTGCTGGGTTGGTGCAATATTGACCCAGCGGTTGAGTTATAAAACAGGCCAAATTGGGTTATTTTTAACCCAGCAGTTTTTAGTGTGTGCAGTACCTAATCACAAACGTTGGTGGTCACTGTACACTGTATAAATACACCCAAGTAATTTCCAGACAAGAAGCCAATTGGGATCTCAGGCCCACTTGGTAACTGCCCAATCTAAGCAAATCCATATAAAGCCCACATACTGAGCGAGTCTGAGTCTTTTCCAAAACCTATTTTGTGACCTTTAAACATGCAAACTTAGGTCTGTAGAGTTTAAAACCTAGCTATTCAATTCTTTGCAAGTTCCCTAAAAAGTCTAAGCCTAAGGTGATCTTTGGAGGATGCCACCCCTTAATGGCCTTGAATATTTTTTGTCGATTTTATTTCCTCACTGCAGAACATGAACTCGAAATTCTGAGCATTGAATACAATACACAAGCCAATCTGGAGTAAACATGAAAAAGGATGCTTGCTAAGGTCCAATAAAAGACTAGAAAACCAGACACGGACACACCCCACCCACACAAAGGAATCCCCCTCAGCCTGAGGTAGCTACAACCCAATAGAGGTTTGGAAAGGCTGCATTGTATGCTGAAGGCAGTCCATGCAGGTGCGATAGAATGACCTTTCAATCACACGCACACCTTGTAAGACGGACTAAATGAGAGAGATAAAAAGAGTGAGTTCATGCAGAATAGGCCCAGAGCCAGAAAATCCATTTATCTTATCCAGTGAACATGTGTATGTCTTCTCTGTCTGACAAGCTTTGATTTACTGTTTGGCACATTAGGCGCACAAAAGTTGGCTTGAGATTAATCGAGTCATCCTGTTAGAGAGGGAAAGACCCACGAACATGTCAATTGCAATGTTTCTTTTGGTCATAGTGGTTCTCGTTTCCTTTGTTCACCCTGTTATTATGGGTCTGCTTTGTTATTTGTAACGTAACTGATTTACTATCAAAATTTAAAATATATAAAGTTTTTAAATTACATGATGTTCATGGGTAATTTATTTTTTTATAATGGCATGTCAAAGCAAACCTGAATAAAACATTGTTTATATATAATCAACTCTCGGAACAGTTGAGTAAAAGAATTCAGTATAAACTGGATTAGAGATTGAGCTTTGGTCCAACACGTTATGACTAGACCCTGACTGTCTTTCATCACATTGAGATACTAAATCCTCATTGGTTAAGCTATGTGAAATTATTTTAGTCAGTATCACAATCTATCAAAAATCAGTCAGGGTCCTAACCACAAGATCAGTCTAAAGGATGAATTATTTTCCTATTCATTGAGTGGTATTACAGATATTTGATATTTGAGGGAACCAGGCAGTAAATCTACCCCTACTTTCCCCCAGAACTCGCCCAGCAACCCACACCCCCCCCCCCCCACCCCCCCCCGAACTTTGTATTCCAGTAATTATCAGCAGCAGGAAACATAAACCGTTAACCACACGCTCTCATATTAAACAAAATCTCAAATTGATAACCTGTCAGAAGGTTCAGCTGCTTTATTAAACATTAGATCTCTATCCGGGAAGTCTTTTCTTATCAATGACTTTATCACTGAGCATAATTTACACGTCCTTAATTTTATCAGAAACTTGGCTAGATGAAAATAACGAAACAACTGCATTGATAGAATCTACTCCTCCAAATTACAATTCCTTAAGCGAGAGCAGAAAGCACAGACGAGGTGGAGGTGTAGCCACCATCTTTGACAACTCAATGAACTTTAAAAAGGTAACCCTGGGCACGTTTGATTCTTTTGAATACCTAGCCACCCAGATAAATGAGCCTAACAAAGCTTTATTTCTAAGTTTATATAAACCACCAAAACTTAACTCTAACTTCTTTAATGATTTCATTGACCTTCTTTCCGTAATATGTATCGACTATGACCAACTAATCATTGTGGGGGATTTTAACATCCATACCGACAACCCTCAAGATAGACAAGCAAAAACATTAGATGATACTCTCCACAACTTTGGCCTGATCCAGCATGTCAAACAACCAACACACAATAAAGGACACACTCTGGACTTAATTATCAACAAAGGTTTAAATATTTCCAACATCTCGGTAATTAATATTGCATTATCTGACCATTTCTGTATTTTCTTTGAAAGTACCATCTCTGCTAAATTATCCAGCCACAGTAAGACCTCTATAAAAAAGCGTTTTCTAGGGGACAGTTCAGTAGAAACCTTTAAACGTATATACCCTTCCACCAAATCCCCCTCATCTCCCAACTCAAACTCAGTAAATAAGCTGGTAGATAATTTCCTTTCGAAAATCTCAGACATCATGGATTCAATTGCTCCAACTAAAGTGAAAGTAGTCTCAGGTAGAAAGAAGTCTCCGTGGACAAGTAATCCACTGGTACGTAGTGAAAAAAGAGAGTGTCGACGAGCCGAGAGAAAATGGCGGAACACTCAACTCCAGGTTCACTGTGAGATCTACAAAGAGAGACTGAATAAATATCAGCTAACCATAAAAGATGCTAGGGAATCGTTCTTTTCTGAAATCATCAACAGAAACATTAATAATGCACGGACTCTATTTGCAACAGTGGAAAGACAAACTGATCCTTTAGTGACAGTAGCCCCTGAATTAATTTCTACCAGGGCCTGCAATGAATTTGCCAGCTTTTTCACTGAAAAGATTCTAACAATTAGAAAGTCAATCTGTACCTCAATATTGAACCCACAACCAGTGCCATCCCCAATCAACAACAACGTACAGAGAAAATGTCTGAATTCCACGAATTAAACCAGAACAGCCTTGAAAAAAATCATTATCCAATTAAGCTCCTCCTCCTGCTGTCTTGATATCCTACCCACAGCTTTTCTAAAGAAAGTTCTTCCTGTTTTTGGGTCTGATCTTGTTCAAATAGTGAACTCATCCCTGCTATAAGGTGTCTTCCCTCAGGCTTTAAAAACAGCAGTTATTAAACCACTGCTAAAGAAGAAAAATCTTGACATTATGTTAATGCAGAACTACAGGCCAATCTCTAATCTTCCATTCATCAGTAAGATTATTGAAAAAGCTGTTTCAGCAGTTAAATAGCTTCATAACAATGACAAATCGTTTCGATGTTTTTCAGTCTGGTTTCCGTGCTCACCACAGCACCGAGACTGCCCTCGTCAAAGTGTTCAATGACATCCGCATAAATACAGACTGTGGTAGAACCACAGTGCTGGTTCTGTTGGACCTCAGTGCAGCATTTGACACTGTTGATCATAATATTTTATTGGAACGACTGGAGAGCTGGGTCTGACTTTCTGGTACACTACTTGGCTGGTTTGAGTCTTAACTTAAGAACAGGGACTTCTATGTTTCAATAGGAAACTTTTCATCAAAACGAACAGAAATCACATGTGGGGGGCCCCAGGGCTCCATCCTGGGGATTTTTCAGCCTTACTTTAATTCTAAGATCTGCTTTAATCTGAGAGCCAAAAGGGAAAAGGAGGATGAATTCAAAGTCAATGGAACACCAGAACCACTGGAGAAGAACTAAACACCTTGCATTCATCTGAATGCAAGGTGTTGAGCACTCCCCACCACAGTGTCTCATATAAATAATAAAATAGTTATTTATCTGATATCAGCTTTTGTATTTTTAGCTAACACGGATATAAGAACGGTATAAAAGGCTATATAATACAGCTGATACGCCCGCCAACCCAGAAGAAGAAGAGCGAGCACTGACGTCGCTCTTCTGCACCGCTTGGGATTGCCACTGGAACACTTTTTGCAGGGTGAGCTTAAAAACCATAAAACAATGTCCTTTTCTTTATCGTTGTCATTAAATCACAGAATAAGCCACTTTGAAGAAGAAAATGACAAAGCAGTTTGGTGGGTTTCATTTTATTTTTGAGGCAAAATGCAGTTGTATTCTGAAAATGAAAAAGCATTTCTGCTAATCTATTTTTATTTTCAAATGTGACATTTCAAATTGAATTTTATAACTTTTTTGCTAGACTTTTATTTGAAAATTAAATCTCAATTGTCTTTTTCTTCATCATTTTCACACACCAAAAATGAATATAACACTTGACAAGGTCATCTACGGTTATGGAGGATACAATGAGGTGTAACTATAGCTTGTGTATCATAAATGGAATCATTGTTTGAGTTTAAAGGTGCGATATGTAAGAATTTTACAGTGAAATAATAACTCAGTAGTTTAATGTCTCAATCATGTTGGAAGGAAGGTTATATTGAAACAGATTTCCTTCTCAGCCGGCTGGGTGGTTGCAAGTTTTCATCATCAAGGTCGCAGAGGGACGTAGTCATTGTTTAGAATCCGTGCCCATCCATACTTCCTGGTTCTAGAGCCAATCAAATGCGATCTTGCAAGGTTGCCAAGTCTTCAACACAAACAGTGCGCCGGCATTTGTAATTCGACATCGACTGGGCTAGAGGCTAATGTTGAGCTAGCAATGCTAGCAGTTAATTAGAAAAAAGAAAAGTTGACTCTAAAAATATCTTAAGCTACTTTTTTCAATCACCAATAACTTGATATTGCAGTAAAATATATTTATCTACTTATCAACTTACTGTGTCTTTGCTTGTCATCTTGAATCTTCTGGGGCCGATCCGTAACTGGCAACCCGGCATGAAACTCATGAAGGGGAGGGAGTGAGTGGCTGAGAGCGGACTCTTTTGTTTTTCTAAATTGACTCCAGTACTCACATTTGACCACAAGATGTTATTCTTCCATATTGCACCTTAATAATTATTCATTTATTCGGAAAAAAAAAACTTTATTTCATTCTTCTTATTTCCATTTCCATCTGTTTTATGGTTACTAATGATGATCAGACAGTTTATGTTTCTAAACGAAGAATATTGTCTCTGTACTTGCTGAAAACATGCTTGGATGTTTTTATTGAACTAACAGACATCAGATGACATTTATGATTTTATAGAAAATACACCATGATGTTCAACTACAACAGCTATGACCTAATGTGCCTCAAAACCACAGGTTTAACTGTGATTAACCTCCGCAGCTAGTAATTGTGGAGTTGTTGGGTTGATCCCAGTCAAACACACCATCTTGTCTTCAGGCAAGACACTGATCCCAAAGTTGTGGGAAAGAAGATGAATGAGCAAATAAGAAATGTTGCAAAGTGCTTTGAGTATGACTGAAGGTGGCCTGTAAGTGCACATGTCTGAAATGAACAACAGTGGTGTAACTTATGTGATGTTGACAGGTTTTGACAGCAGAGAAAAACTTTTAAAAAACTGAGCACTGATCTGACAGAGGGCTCAAATGGCTGGAGTAGGACAGTTTTCCTTCAGAGGTTTAGTGGAAAGAGGCTATTTTTTTGCTCTCTGAGTATGCAAAGACTAAATAACATAATTCTGTTCTTGCATCCCTGGTTTGGGAGGTTTGGCTGCTTTTTCTAAAAGCATATTCTGTGCAGACTTTTTTTGCATGGTGTCCAAGACCAAGACATATGAAGGTAGTGTACTGTAGCAACAATCATAGCTTACTTCTACCAGTGTGTGAATGTCAGAGTGAATGAATAATGGAGTTGTAAAGTGCTTTGAGGGTCTCGAAAAGCGCTATATAAATGCAGGCCATTATTATTATTTTTATTATTATTATTATTATTATTATAGTACGAGAGAACAATGAGGACTGACCAAGAGTTCTCCACTGAAGAACGAAAAGTCCTAACCATAAAGAACTTTTTTTCATATTCTGGCTGCTTTTGGTTAAGAAACAAACTTCTCTGTTCTTGTGGAGTATATATTGACTCTGACCAACAGTCAGTAGGTGAGACAACAGTACAACACCTAATTGTAGTTGCCCTTCATTCTTCAAATCTAACAAATATAGTATCAAACGTGTGTACTAGTTTATTGCTAGTTTGTGTCGTAATCCTTTTTGTTTGAGCTTAATGAAAGTTTAAACGCAGGTCATTACCTAACTCAAACAAAAATAGTGTCAGTAGTCACCATTATTTTAAGGACATCATGTTAAGGAGATTGACTGGCTTACAACAACAAGGGAGGTGATCAGTAGTACAAGGGCCAGCTTAGACAAATAAGCAACAATGCATGCACCTGTGAGGCAAAACACTAATGAGTAAAGCTGATGGAAAAAAGCTAAACATTAACGCTAAAATAAGAGCCTCGACAAATACCAGGAATAATCACAACTCAAAATAAAAATACTAAACCAAAGTGATTGAATCATTCAAGCTTGTCAATCATCTCCCAGTTGGAGGTGAGAAGTCGGAAAAACATTCTTCAGACCAATGTCAGAAACTGGTAGATGGTTACAAGAAGGATTTCCCTCAGTGTTTCTCAACCCTGGTCCTGAGGACCAATAGTCCTTCTAGTGTTAGATGGGTATCTCTGGCAGCACACCTGATCTGAATGATTGCATTACCTCCTCAGCATTGAACCAAGTTCTTCAAAAGCCTGTCAGTCATTTAGGTCAAGTGTGTTGCAGAAGGGAAACACCTAAAACATGCTGGATATTGGGAGCAGAGGACCAGGGAGAATCCCTGATCTAGCTAAGGTCATTTTACCCAAATATTTAACACTAGCTATTAGGGGATAGGGTGTCCTAAACATTTCCTGTTAGGATATACGTTTTGGTTTATACTTTATATTTAGTTTAATTCTGGGAGTTTACCTATAGCTAAATCTCTTTCTTTTCCAGAAATAAATTGAAGAATATTAAGACATTAATATGTGAACATTGCCTTAGAAAAAACGGAATATTTGGTAGTATGTTCTACCTTGGCCACCAACCAGACTCTGGCATAATTGTGGCTGGAAATGTTGCCACTTTGTAGCAGAATTTGTAGAGTTCATTTAAATTGATTAATTTCCTCAAATACCTGACTTTATACCTTATTCACACATTTTCCACTGGAATGAGCTCAGAGCTTTAGGATTGTTGAGGTTAGCCTGCTTTATTCAGCCCAAAACCCCTCTTTGGTTTTGTGAATTTTTCAACCACCTAGCTGTTGATTTGAGAGGAATTTGCAGGTAATCTGTTTTCATTACCCTACTCTGTTCAATACAATTAATCAGCCCCACCGCAGGATGTTGCCACTGCCATGCTTGGCAGTTAGTACAGTATTCTAACCCCTCCTTGTTGTGAGTGTGGTCAAATACATAATTATTTTCCCATCTGACCACAACATTTATCTCTAAAAGGCATTTGACTTGTCTGAGTGGGTATCCTACAATTTCAGTTGAGGTTAAAATATTTATTTTAGTGGAAAGGGTTAAGTTTTCTCTATATGGCAGGTTTTAGCCTTTCTTTGCATCTGAAGGGGGTCAACATGGGTCTTCTTCCAGACGTTGGCAAAGTGGTATCACACTCAAACCATTTGTAATCGTACATAATTGTTTTAGTCAAGTCAAGTTTGTTTGTATAGCACATTTCATCAACAAGGCAGTTCAAAGTGCTTTACATGATAAAAACATGAAAAAATAAGCAAACTAAAAAGGACATTACTGTGACAAAATAAAGAGTAAGTCATGAAAAACTGCGATCCAGACTATATTTAATGATGTTTCAGTGATTATTGATCAAGGAGACAGCTCTGGTTTTTAACTGGTTTTTAGTCTTGATTTAAAGGAGTTTTGCAGTTTTCTGGAAGTTTGTCCTAGATTTAAACCTTAGTAGTTTCGAAAATTACTCTGAAGGATTTCCCAATTTTTGTATTTCTACACTTTATCTTAGGGAGTGCTTTAAATAAAACAACAAAAAAACAATCTCTTTTATGTTTGCAAAGAACAAACTACCATCTCCAGACAATAATGATCAATAAAGAGAAATAAATACACCTTTGCCTTGTCAAGTAAGAAAAAAATGTATTGAATACTATTTATAGAAGATGCAGGTAAAATCAAGTATAAATTTTAGCATACATAACATTGGAACATTTGTTGTTGTGTGGATTAGAGAAAATCCATAACAAACTTTAACTTTTTTGAACTTTAACTGTTTTTAAAAATCGTGGAAACTGTATTTCCATTATTTTTAATGCTTGTGTTAGGCAAGTGAAGTTGAAACCAAAATTTTTTTTTTTTTTTTTTTTTTTTTTTTTATGTGTATGTAAATCAACAAAAATAATTACAGCTTCTGTATAATCGAACCATCGTTGAGATGCAAATGTAGGGGCTGCTCAAGCTTAGATCAAATTCTTGTTTAGCTTTGCTTCAGTTCAGTAAAAGAAATGGATTGCTTTGCAATTTACTGATAAGGCGAAAGTTTGAAATTTACACCTGACAGCTGAATGCAAAGTGCAACTAATCAAGTCTCGTTTAAACACACCTGCTGCTCTGTTGCTCCTCCCTCAGGGCAGTGGGCAGGGGGTGGGTGGGTGGGGGGGCTGGAAGCTGATACTGTCGGAGCTGGGATGCTGGTAATTCTGCCCTGTGGCTGGAAGTCTTCTGCCTGCTCTACAGGCACAAAGCCAGTCGCTATTCATTCAGTCTCATGTATTGTGTAACCGCTTTGACGAAATCCCAGGTTCTGAATCAACTTGCCGCCACGGCCCGGTTGACAAAAAAGTAATAACCCTTTAATATGCTGTAGCAGCAGTAACACAGTTGACATTTCTGCCCACTCACATCATCAGAGATCAAAGTTACAGGATTAACTTGAACTGTAGTGGTAACTTCAAAAGACAAACAGACAATCACACAGATTGAAGGCTGGATATCAAAGAGCGATTTGTGAAAGCTTGATAAGATACTTAGGGTGAAAGCACAGAAATCAAAAGGTAATTGATTGGTTTGTAGGCATGTTGGAGAAAGAAGTACAGTCTCATTCGCTTCCTCTCTGCAGCACCTGCATCTCAAATGTCAGAGCAGTTTTACTGTACCTGAAGCTGCAGAGAGCATGTAAAGGAATTAAAGATGTTTAGGATTTTCTAAACGTCCATTAGCAATAATTTAATATGATAAATATGTTGGGGTTTTTTTATCCTAAAAATTTGATCCTGAGTTTTACCTAAAGAAAAATTATGCAGCAACAGTTCTAAAACCTGCTTTCCACCGGAGGCATAAGCGGCACGTAACATCTGCGAAGCGTAATACGCAGCTGATAGCTGGGTTCGTTTCCGGTGGGTGCAAAGCGGCGTGAATCGGGCCCATACCAGAACCGCCAGAACCCTCTCCTAACTTGACTTGCGGGTCTATTTTTCTACTACGCTTTCAGAATGTGTCAATCTCAGCAGTTAAGAGTGGACCAGACAGGAAATCTGACACAGGAGCAGTGTAAAGCATCTGGCAAATTCCAAAATAAAAGCCAAGTACCAAGTGCCTCCTTCCTGATTTCTTGTTTTTTGCATGTTTGTCTCACTTTGATGTTTCAGATTTACAAATTTAAATATTAGCGACGGGCAGTAATGCATACACGTAATCCAATAACTTTTTTTTTTTAAGCAACGGATTTAAATTGAAAAAAGGTAATTAGATTACTGCTACTTCCCCATAAGCAGACTGCATTACTGTCTCACTAAACAGAGTGTTTTATGACACACGTTTGAGCGTCAGTGATAACAACAGACACGTGTAGATCAACAAGAGGTAACATGGAGAGTGGGAGAAAGCGGGATCATGCAGCATTTTAATGCTGGAAGGTACCGACTTTACATTAAATTGATTCAGTAAAAAGTTACAAAAACATTAGCGTCTGCTGCACACTCTGGGTGGGAAGAAAACCTTTATTCAATTCAATTCAATTCAGTTTATTTATATAGCGCCAATTCACAACAGACGTCATCTCAAGGCACTTAACAATAAGTCGTTTCAATACATTTATACAAACATTCCAATCAGTTAAAAAGTTTCCTATTTAAGGAATCCCAGCAGATTGTGTCAGTCATTGGCGTGAGGTTGGGCCCCGTTGATACAGACTTTCCAACCACAGCAATCCTTCAGCAATCCCTCATACTGAGCAAGCATGTAGCGACGGTGGAGAGGGAAAAACTCCCCTTTAACAGGAAGAAACCTCCAACAGAACCAGGCTCAGTAGGAGCGGCCATCTGCCACGACCGTCTGGGGGTTTGAGAAGACAGAGCAGAGACACAGAAGGAACAGAAGATCTGATATAAGAGAACTTTCGATGTTACAGAAAGTAAAAAGTTGATAACAGGACACAGTGGATGTTCAGTTACTGGGAGCATCATCCCAGTCGATGCCCCCCATCCAACAGGGCATTGCAGCCAAGCAGGATACCAGACCAGGTATATCTTCTATGGAGAGAAAAACACTGAGAGAAAACAAAGTTAACAGCCGAAATAACAGAATGTACTGTAATACAACTGGAGAGTCGTAGGAGAAAAGGAAGTAACAGAGTGAAGAAAATTGGTCAGTCTGTCCTCCAGCAGTCTAAGCCTATAGCAGCATAACTACAGAGATAGCTCAGGATGACCTAAGCCACTCTAACTATAAGCTTTATCAAAAAGGAAAGTTTTAAGCCTGGCCTTAAAAGTAAACAGAGTGTCTGCCTCACGGACTAAAGCTGGGAGCTGGTTCCACAGGAGAGGAGCCTGATAACTGAAAGATCTGCCTCCCATTCTACTTTTAGAAATCCTAGGAACTACAAGTAAACCTGCAGTCTGAGAGCGAAGGGGTCTGTTAGGAACATATGGAACAATTAGATCTCTGATGTCTGATGGAGCTTGATTATTAAGGGCTTTATATGTAAGAAGAAGGATCTTAAATTCTATTCTGGATTTAACAGGGAGCCAATGAAGGGAAGCTAAAACAGGAGAAATGTGATCTCTCTTTTTAATATTCATCAAAACTCTTGCTGCCGCATTTTGGATCAACTGAAGGCTTATAATGGCATTTTGTGGACTTCCTGATAGTAAAGAATTACAGTAGTCCAGCCTTGAGGTAACAAATGCATGGACTAGTTTCTCAGCATCACTCCTGGACAGGATGTTTCTAATTTCAGCAATATTCCGGAGGTGAAAGAAAGAAATCCTAGAAACCTGTTTAATATGGGATTTAAATGTCAAGTCTCGGTCAAAAATAACGCCGAGGTTCTTTACGTTATTACTGGGGGCCAATTTAATGCCATCCAGATGAAGTGATTGACTAATCAGTTTCTGTTTAAGAACTTCTGGTCCAAAGACAGCAACTTCTGTTTTGTCAGAATTTAACAGCAAAAAGTTTAGCGTCATCCATGTTTTTATGTCTTCCAGAAATGCCTGTAATCTACCTAACTGACTGGGTTCATCAGGATTTATGGATAAATATAGTTGTGTATCATCTGCATAGCTGTGGAAATTTATCCCATGCTGTCTAATGATTCTACCAATTGGGAGCATATATATGGTGAACAGAATTGGTCCAAGCACAGAACCCTGTGGAACTCCACAAGTAACCCTTGAAAGTGAAGAAGATTTATCATTTAGATGAACAAACTGGAATCTATCAGACAAATATGATTTAAACCAGCCTAGTGCTGTTCCTTTGATCCCTGCAACATGTTCAAGCCTTTCTAAGAGAATATTATGATCGACTGTGTCAAAAGCAGCACTGAGATCTAACAAAACCAGAACAGACACCAGTCCATTATCTGAGGCCATGAGAATATCATTAGTAACCTTCACCAGTGCTGTTTCAGTGCTATGATGAGCTCTAAAACCTGACTGAAACTCTTCAAACAGCTCGTTACTGTTTAGATGCTCACAGACTTGATTAGCAACTATTTTCTCAAGGATTTTGGATAAGAAAGGAAGGTTAGATATAGGTCTGTAATTCACTGAGTCATCTTGATCAAGGGAAGGTTTCTTGAGTAAAGGTTTAATTACAGCTATTTTAAATTCTTGTGGTACGTATCCGTTTACTAAGGATAGATTCATCATATCCAAAATGGGGCCAGGAACCAAATGGAACACTTCTTTAAATAATTTGGTTGGAATTGGGTCCAACATACAAGTTGAAGGTTTAGATGAGGCTAATATTTTTGATAATTCCGAAAGCTCGACTGAATCAAAACAGCCTAAGCACAACTGAGGTTCTACAGTTCTTTCCGATACTGCCTCATTTACTGAGAAATCATCGCTGCTAAGAGCTGGGGGAATAGTTGGCTCAACAGAGCTATGACTCTGTGTAAGTTTGGCAACTGTACTAAAAAGAAACCTAGGATTGTTTTTATTTGCCTCTATTAATGATGAAAAATTTGCTGTTCTAGCTTGTCGAAGGGTCTTTTTATACAGCAGTAGACTGTTATTCCAGGTTAAATAGGAATCCTCTAGGTGTGTAGAGCGCCATTTTCTCTCCAACTTCCTAGTATTCTGCTTTAAAGTACGCAACTCTGCGTTGAACCAAGGAGTCAGCCTCCTATGGCTAGCCACTTTCTTTTTTAAGGGGGCTACACTATCTAATGCCAGACGCAATCAGGACGTAACGCTGTGAACCAGATCATCAATTTCTGAAGGGTTAGAGATAGAATTGCTGCCATCCACTGTGTTACCCTGAGACACTAAGGAAAGTAAGAATGGAATAGATTCTTTAAAAATTGTTACAGCATTGTCTGATAAAGCTCTACTATAATGAAATTTTCTTTCAGTTTTAAGATGGTCAGTTAAAGTAAATTCAAAAGTTATTAAGTTATATAGTTATATGGGCTGCAGCGAGAATTTCCACCTTAAATCCGAGCAAGCATCTATCAAGCCAGGTAGATCCATTTCCGGAATGTTTCGGGAACGTAAAACTCATCCAGAAAACCTCAATCACGTGATTAAATTTCATATGAAATTTGCAGATATAGAATCAGGCTGAAAGGTCATTTGCTTTATGTCGTATTCTGGATGGGTACAGATAATGGATGGATGGATACTATTTCAAAGTAACTTGACCAACACTGTCATATACAACACAAGTAAACACAAAATGCAGCTTTTAAACTAAGTTTAAGACAAAAGTTGAACTTTTTGGAAGATGTGTGTCCTGTTACATCTGGCGTTAAAGTAACACCACATTAAGAAAAATCAAACATGCTGCTTCAGGACCAAAAAGACTTGCTGTGATGAATAGGACCATAAATTCTCCCGTCTACCAAAAACTACTGAAATAGAACGTCCGGCCATCTGTTGATGACCTCCAGCTGAAACCAACTTGGGTTCTGCAGTAGGACTATGATCCAAAACACATCAGGAAGTCCAATTCTGATAGGCTGAAGAAAAACAAAATGAAGACTTTGGAGTGGCCTAGTCAAAGTCTTGCTATAATAACTTTCATTGCTCTAAAAAATTCATTGCAAGTCATTGCAAACACTTGATTGCAGTCATTGCTAGTTTTTTCTCCCTTAACAACAAAAACCCTAATTTAAAACTGCATTTTGTGTTGACTTGTGTTGTCTTTAACTAATTTAAATTTGTTTAAATACAGGTGCTCAAATACTTATGTGCAGCAAAAAAGAACAAATAAATTCTTTAAAAAAATCAGACATTGTGATTTCCTGAATAATGAAAAAAAGCTCTCTCTTACAGCGCAAATGCACCTACAATGTGAATTTCAGACTCCTCCAGAAGTGGGAGAACAAAATCACAGGGTGTTCAAATACTTATGTTCCTAGGGTTCCTCACTGTAGGACATGTTGTCATTAAATTCGGTTTCAGCTATTTATTAAGTCTGTCCAAATGTCTTGTTAGGATTTAGAGAAAGGAAAAAAGTACACACACATATGCAGTGGGGCAATAAAGGTTACCATTAGTACTACACCACGTCATCATGGATTAAAATCCTGCAGCCATTGGAAGGTCCCCCTGCTTAAGCCAGCACATGTCCAGGCCCGTTTAAAGTTTTCCAGAGACCATCTGGATAATCCAGAGATTTGGGAGAATGTCATGTGGTCCGATGAGACCAAAACAGAACTCTGGTATAAACGCCACTTGCCGTGTTTGGAGGGGGAAGAATGCTGAGTTGCATCCCAAGAACACCATACGCACTGTGAAGCACGGGGGTGTAAACATTATGCTTTGTGGCAGCTTTTCTGCAAAAAGCTGCAGAAAGTTGAAAAGACTGTGTTGCTCAGCAACAGCCCCACAACATCACATCTCTAGAGAAGATCTGGCTGGAAGAATGGACCAAAATACCAGCTACAGTGTGCAAACCTGGTGAAAACCTACACGAAAAGTTTGACCTCTAACATTGCCAACCAAGGTTACATAACAAAGGAATGAGATGGACTGTTGTTACTGACCAAATATATAGTTTAACTGCACCATACTTAGTTTTTTGTAATTGACTCCTTAATGTACATGTATAATTCTTAATTGTGTTTTTTTTACTTTTTCTACCATTCTTGTGTGATCGTGAATGCTTCTATTATCTGTCACTTGCTGCTGTTGCAACCAAATTTCCCCTTTGTGGGACAATTCTATTCTATTCTAAATACCGATTTTCTGCACCATTATACAAATAAATGATTTAAAAATCATACAATGTGAATTCCTGTAATTTCTTTTTACATTCTGTCTCTCACAGTTGAAGTCTACCTATGATTAAAATTGAAGACCCTATCATGTTTTGAAGTCTGAAAACTTACCAGCCAAATACTTTTGTGCCCCACTGCATATACAACCCAACAGAAGAAGATTGTATTTTGTTGAGAAATTTTTATTTAGTTTTCAAGGACCTTTTGAAAGCTGCATATCTTTAGTTAAACAGAAACCATCAGGAGTTTGGGTTAACTCGTGTTTAGTTTACTTCATTGTCTCTATACACAACAAACACACATCCCCACAGTGAATGCTCCTACCAATTTTAGAAAGCATTAAGGAAACATTCCATTAGCTGACCTGATCATTGGGAGAAATTTTAAACACCATAACTTTAATCAAGGACAAGCTTTGAGATTATCGGTAGCCCTGTTTTTAAAACCATAATGAGAACAAATCAGTAGACAACTTGCACTTTTAAACCTTTGCTGTAAATCAAATAATTTAAAAAAGAAGAAGTTAATATTTAAAAGAAAAATTAAAATCTAAGTTTAGGAATGCTCTAAATCTTTTGACATAGAATGTCAGCGGTAGCATTTTCCGAATCAAGTTCAATCCTAAGTACATAAAAGAATTCCTTTCATTGTAAATGCTTTGTTGCAAGGCGTTGTTGAAAGAAACATTTTAGCTTTAAACAAAAAGAAAAGCGAAACATTAAAACAAATGTCATGGGTCACTTATAATACAGTTAGAAATTAGATTCCTTCACTTAAGCTGGTTAAACGTTTAAAAAAGACCTTAAGACCTTCGGTTCTCTGAAAGACTACACACTCTCACAAAAAGACAACTTGGAGAATTTTGAAGTTTTGTAATAATGAAAATATTTTACATTCTATTTCGTGGTTAATCTCAGATTCTGTGGTTTATGAAAAATATATATTTGTGTATTCGTTAAGCTTCACACCAACAAAAACAAATATTGGGGTCAAATGCCAAAATGATTGCAACAACATAGTATTGTATACTGTACCATGCTGTTGCTCTCATTTAAAAAAACAACAACAAATGGACCAGATTTGATAGTGGACTCTTAGAAATAGGCGAAACAGTAAGTGACGGTCAGCTCTGTGCTAGGATGCCCTCGATCCAATGCAGTTGGTGGGAGACAGAAGAATTCTGTCACTACTGGACAATGTTGCATGATGCTGTTCCAGCTGCAGAGCTCGTTCAGTCACAGACTGCTGCATCTTACCCCTCCTTTCCACCGGACGCGTAAGCGGCACATTACAGGAGCAGCACGTTTCACTTGTGTATTCTGCTGCTTGGCCCTCTCCACCGGGTATGTATGAGGCGCATAGCAGCAGGGAGGCAGCTGTCACCGAGAGAGCACGAAATCACGCGAGATTAGCAAAATCACGCGTGGTTTCGTCAGTAAACACAACAACCATAGACATATATAAACGTCTATGATAATAATTAACCAGGAAAAGACAACAACATGACTCCAAAAGGTTGGTGTTTTATGTTATGTCCGTTTTATATTAAGTTTGTGTTATGTCAGGGAATATCCAAAATCGCCCCCTCCCGCGAGGTACTGACTTCTCACCGGCCGCACAGGTAGTGACATTTTTTTAAGTAAAGCAACCGCAAAGCAGCACGTTTCTTTTATTTTGAAAATTTCCGGTGCCGAGCCGTATATTTCCTGTCTCCCCTATCCAAAATGTAGAAATGTACGTGTTTCAGAAGCGTGCTGCTTAGAAAATAGGACTGCCGCGTATATTTAGAAAAGTGCTGCGACATGTCGCTCCTCAGACGCGGCAGACTCGTGCTGCTTTCGCCTCTGGTGGAAATGGTTCTATTGACTACAGTGGTGGCTATCAGCTGCGTATGACGTGCTGCTCCTGTAACGTGCTGCTTACGCGTCCGGTGGAAAGGAGGGGTTAGGCGCACAAACGAGCAGTAATCGCACATCCTTCTTTAAAGCAGCTGTTAGACTTTATAACAATCACTTAAATTACGCTACGCAGTTGCACATTTGTTTAGATCTGAGTACGCAGTTTAACAACTGTACAGTAGTACTTTTTCTATGTTGTAATTTGCCCTTACTGTACAGTCTTTTATTTTTTCTGTTTTTAAATTTTTACCTTAGTTTGAATATGCATGCTTCTTTCATTTATAAATGCAGGTACTGTACACATGAATTTCCCCACTGTGGGACAATATAGGACATTTCTATTACTTTCCTATTTCCCTTTGTTGCCCTCACTTTTATAAAAACTCTTAACTAAGCAATGCGGTTGTTTACATACAGTAGCTAATTTAATGTGATATGATTTTACGGCGCTCTTTTCTGGGATGAATGAAAGATTTAGAGTGCTAAATTGGTTTTTAGGGACAAAATTCTGTCTCTGTGTAAAGACGAGCAGCAGAGACAAAGCTTAGCTGTTTTGCAGTTTTTGCAGTCTTTGTAAGAGAGCTGTATATAGTGTTTGTCTATCTGATTTTAAACTTGACTATAATCCCTTTAGCTTCCCTTTAAACAACAATTTAAACTGAAGGCTCATGCCATAACAATCCAAACTAGTTGCTTCAACTTAAATGCAGCAAAAGCAAGCTGAGGATGTTATCATAACTCATATAATCCAATTATCTTTAAAGAGTTGTTGTGGATGGTAATTCTGTGGGAGGGAAGAATCTCCCATAGCAGCAAATCTGAAGAAGGCCCTGACTGAAGACACAGTTGCTGTATGACAGTCTGATGACTGTCTTGAAACGCTAATAGCTCAAGGCAGGCAGCAGATAGAATGTTTTATAATAACATGTCCAGTATGACACTATCAGTTGTTGGCAAGCACTGCTAATCTACCTCACTTGCTTATGTCTCTTCTCTTTAGATATCCTTGCCCATTATGATCAATAGAAGAGAGGGATTGAACTTCATCCTCCAAACTCTGCTGCTTGGTTATGTTCTGCATCCATCAAACCTCATTTTCAACTCCTGTTGGATTTGGGGTTGTAGTTCTGTTATTTGAGCATTTAAGAGGCTAACCACCTGCTCCTGGCTATAAAAATACATCTTGTTGTCATAGTTATGCATCATAACAACTGTCTGAAAGTTTCAAAAAGTAGGAGCAAAAATCCTTCCTGCTGCACAGCATCCAAAACTAGAGGAAATATAGAGAAGAAATGTGATCATTTCAACCCATTTTTGACCAAGCAGCATTATCTTAAATGCACAGCAGAAATATAATTTTACTTACCAACAAAAATGCAGGAGAGACTTCTTGGACGGCCTGTTAGTGCATTCAATAACACAGCAAGCCATCTTTGTCCAATCAGTGCACCGCGGACGCTTCTGATGGTCAAATTCAGAGAAACGTAAAAACCTAGACCGTTAATGTGAGGCCGAGGCGGAAGGCTTTCCCTGGGGCAAGCGCTGATGGGGGCACAAGCCGCTAGCTACCAGCTCTAGCGCTGACAGCTCATCTGAGACCTGTCAATCAAAAGAACCACCCCTTATTATTCATAATCTAAAGTTTAAATTACATCCCGACAGATGAGCTGTAAAAAAAAATCACCCCCCTCAGGGTTTTCATGACGGTAAACTTCACCTATTTAACCTAAAGTCTTTTTTTGAACCAGACTGTAAACATGTTTTTCTGTTGTGAAGTTGCCATTTTTAACATGGGAGTCAATTGGAGCTTGCTCCTTTCTGCAGCCAGCCCCTAGCGGATGTAGGGGGAACTGCCATTTTTGTGACTTCCACATTGGCATCACATTTGACTGGCGAAGTTTGCCCCTTGGAAAACAGTGGCGGCTCATAGTCCGAAAATGACAGTTCCCCAAAATTTAAGGCACATTTTTTTAAAGACAAAGTAAAATCCACTAACATGCAACTAGATGGGCTGCTTCCAGCGGCTTTATAATAACAAGAGAAAGGTGAAGTTGTGTAAAAGCTTAGTTCAGGTTTTGTTTTCTCTGCTCAAACATACCTAAATCACATAATTTGGTCATTAGCAGGACTCCGTAGAACGTGGCTACATCCTGAGGAGGATACTTGGCTAACTGGCTCTGGTGTTGTGCTTACATAGCAATTTTTTGTTGCGCTTTCCCAACAGTGTATTTTGGAGAGTTTTTTTTTATAGCTACCTTAAACATCCTCTTCAGTGTGTCTGATGGCAAAATAAACGTGGGTCCTTGAGTTTAGAGACTTTTTAATTTTTAATTTTTCTTCAGATATAGGGAAGTCTGGGACACAAGCTATTTTAATCTAGCCATTTCCTAACGTTCTTTTGGCTTTAATGGAAATTAACCTGTGTCACATCATCATCATTTACAAGCTACAGCAATAGGAAGTTATGGATTAGAAACTAAACATCTCTAAACACACGGACAAACTTTAAAAATGGAAAGTAATCATTATAAGTTCTCAAATTCTTAGTTATATTTCATTTATACATTTTTATCAAGGTTAGTAGGTGTGAAAGTCGCTGTAGCAACAATCACCATTTTAAAAATTCAGAGAATTCCAAATAAACTTGTGAAAGGTTAGAGTTTTTCAGAATAAGAAAGAGAAAGAGCCCCATTTAACTTGCTCAAATCATTCAATTTAATATTTGGCCCGTTGCCCAGCTCTATTGATTAGAATTTGTCTTTCATGTGAGGTGTTGACGTTAGCATGATGAACAAGATACAGACACAATGAAAACATGGCGCGGGAGTCAGACACGCCAACTGAATGGCGCAACCGTGACAATGAGCCCAACATGCAAATGTTTGCCGCCAGATAGCAGAGAAATAAATGGCTTGAGATGACGAGGAATATGACACAGAGATAGTTTATTTGTTTGAACACACATTCACACTATCTCTCTCTCACAGACTGTCACTTATGAGCGGCAACCACTTGATGAGAATGAACACGAGATGAACGCTTCCTCACTCCTCTCAATTAATAGCATCGCTTCAAATCCATCATGCAATTACCAAACGCAAAATCACTGCCCTTTAAAGATACGGTAATGGTGACTACAGGCTCTTCTAAAAACAGATAGCAGCATTCTCTTGATAGATGCTGGGGGAACAATAGCTAAATCATTTTCTTAATTATCTCCTCGGGAACTAATGTTGCAGATATGTGTGTGAATTAATTATTTTAGCTTGATATAACAGGGGGAGCAAGAAAGGGAGGAGCATTATCCACAAAATCTTTATTTTTTTTTTACACAGCATTCATTAAGGCGAAGGCAACTGCCAGTCACTCGACGAGAAAAAAAACCTGGTTTCTAAAAATCAAATTAGTGCCGAAGAAAGAGAAAGAAAAGGGATGGGGATGTCAACAAAAAGGCAGCAGAGACCTTATTGTGAATATCGTTGAGAGGCACATCGCTGTGGAGAATGTATCTTTTTTCCATTTTTCCATTTTTCTTGTTGTCTTCCCTTGTTTTACACTGGCGTTATTTTCTGAAATAAGCTCTTTGTGTGTTTGGGTCAACTTCCAGCATAATGCTTTGCCCTAGCCAGGCCCAACAAACATACACATACATCACCACTTTCACTTTCTTGAGAATGGAGTCTCTTCAGCAGTCTCTCTCACAATGTTTGTTTTCTCTTCACTGGAGTCGGAAGACATATACTGTACATATCAACTAGGATAAGAGGCTCAGTGTGTATTGCTTTTGTGTAAAGGTTTCATGTCATCCCTGTTACAACTAGAAACTTCAATGTATTTTACATTATACATCAAAACAAAATAGTTTTTAAATTATTTTAAATCCCACTCTAGTTCTCCAGTTATGTATACAAGTATATCAGGGTAGACTTGGACTTATGCTGCAGATAAAATATACAGTTTATTTATTTATAAAGCACTTTCAAAGAAAGAACCCATAAGATAGGGTGAAAAAGTAGATCTTTAACTTAGCTTTATAGACCTACACGGAGGATGCCTGCCTAATTTCTTGAGGTAGATTGTTCCACAAAGAAAGGGCACAAAAGGAAAAGGAACGCTCCCCAAATGTTTTTCGTTTAGCATTGAGAACTTTTAAAAGACCAGTGCAATGAGATCTCAGAACACAAGTTGGAACTTACAAGTGCAGAAGGTTAGAAGGATATAAAGGGGCCAGACCATTTAAAGTCTCGTAGATGAGCAACTGGACCTTAAAATCTGCTCAAACCTGACAAGCCAACCATTCAAGACATGACAGTACTGGAGTAATGTGTTTGTGTTTACCAGTTATTGTTAAAATACAAACTTTTTATACCATCTGTAAACCTCTGAAACTGTTCTTTAGTAACCCAGAAAGCAAAGCGTTTCAATAGTCAAGTGAGAAAACACAAATGCATGGATAAGAATCTCTGCATTTTCAAATGATAAAACTTGTCTATTTAGACCTGAGCAGTGAAAGTACTATGAAGCCCTATTGTTATTAAAATATTTATTATTCTTCCGTCAAATGAATTTGCTTTTTGGAGGCCTAAACATATATGAAAACTCACCAAATTTGGTGGAGGTGTCAGTCGTGCGTAGGAATTTACGTATTGTAAGGGGTTTTGCAAAAGTCACAACAGAAATGGCTCAACAGTGCCTCACTGGAAATTTTCAAAGCACACTGCTCCGATGGCTTATTTTACCATATGGTTACACTTGTAGAACGTCCCAAGACGTACCTTAAAGCCTTAAAAGGGTCATAGTCCCAAACGCACAGGATGTCGGCCATGTTGGATTGAAGTTTAACCCATTTATTTGTTTACAGCCTACGTATTTGATCGGACTCTTCAAAGGGATTTTGACCAATCAGCTTGAAAATTGGTCAGGATGGCCTTCAGGCATGGGGGATCTAAAGTTATCAAAATCCGAACTTTTCATGTATTAATGGGTGGGGGCAGGCCTCAAACTTAGACTAAATTCCAAAAATAAAAAAGTTGTTATATCTCCTAATTAAAAAAGGCATTAAACCTGCAGTGGTGGATTTTAGTGAGGTACCTGACAAACCCCAAAGGTCAAGTGCTGACATCACTTAAGTCCCGCCCCCTCAGAACAGGAAGTGTAATGTTTGGCTTTGAAAAGTCGATATTTTACACCTTTGACCTAATCAACACCAAACTGTGTTCAGTGACAGTAGACAAATTAGGATAACATTTTGTCCAGTACTGAGAGTTTTGGAAAGAGGTGGGGCAGTGGCGAAGTCCAGCATTACACCTTTGCCATAAGTTTTAATTTTCACAAAACGTGTTTGATCTGCACCATATTAAACAGGAGGGTCATTAGTCCAACCACTAAAAAGATTTTTATGCAATTTTTGGGTGGGCATGGCCAAATTATAATACAGCGCCCCCTAGAAGTATTAAAAGAATCGGCCCCAAGCCATACTTTATCCGAGGATTATGAAACTCAGTGTACATATGTAGTAACTCAGGAGCTACAAAAAAGCCTGAAGCCATGGTCCAAACCCCACAGGATGTCAGCCATTTTGGATCAAAGCTACCATTTTGTTCCATTTGCACACGGCATATTTGAACAAACTCCTCCTAGAGCTTTTTACTTACAGACTTCAAAATGAGTGATGAGTGGGGCATCGGGGATCAAAGGTTTCTCCAACGTTTTTGTTGTGTCAAAGCATGTGGGCGTGGCCAAGCCTCAAAGTATGACTTCTTGCCAAAATAGTAGAAGGTGTAATAACTTCTACACACAAGGTCACAGCTGTACCACACATTCTGTGTCATCACATACCAGCACTCAACAAATTCATGCACTCATTTGCTGATGTGACCTAATCTCCGCCCCCTGAGAATAGTAAGTGCAATAAGGTTTGTACTCCTTTTACCTAATAAACATATGCATTCAGTGACTGCAAAGAAGCTGGTGTAAATTGGTTTCCAGAACTGAGAGGTTTAGAAAAAGGGTGTGCCTATGCCGGCATGGCGAAGCCTGATATCCCGCCATGAAATAACATTTGCCTTTAATTTCCACATACATCATCTGATCTGCTCAAAACTTGACATGACAGATATTAGTCCAACCCCTAACAGATATGCTTGCAAATATTTTGTGGGCATGGCCTAATTCCTGCACAGTGCCCCCTAGAAGCATTAAAACAATTAGTCACGAGGAATGCGTTCAACAAAAATTGTGAAATTCATAACATATGTAGTCTCTGAAGATATAAAAAAACTCTGTTGCAACCTGGGTTCATTCCTCACAGGAAGTCAGCTATTTTGGTAAAAATCTGCCATTTTATGCCTTTTGAACACTTTGTCATGCAGGTTTGATCAGCAGGCTCAGTGGAAAAGTTGAGGTGACGTTCAGTTGGCAATGCGTGTCTCCCACGCAGCACAGGCCGGAGTGGCGCTAAGCTGCAAGGGCCGTTCGAGGCTGTTTGCAGCTTTGATTTTAGCTATGTTCCTAAGACGATAAGAGGCAGTCCTTGTTTCCTCTTTTACGTGAGATTTGAAGGAGAGCACCAGGTTAAACCACAACCAAAGTTGTTGTGACCTTGTCCCTACAATTCATGACATAGTCATCAAGTTACAAGGAAATTCTTTGGGTAAAGTAGTGAAATTTTTTATGTTCAAAGACTATCATCTCTGTCTTATCTGCATCAAGAAGCAAGAACATATAACGTATAACCAGCTCCTAATTGCAGATTTCTAGTTTGAACAAAGCAGCATAGTTTCCAATGGTTAAAGGAACATAAACTGTAGTTCAGCAAAACAATGAAAGGTTACATTAAAAAGTGCAAAAGAAGACAAAAAGGCAGCAGATTGAGTGAAAAGAGCTCAATGGGCTGAGTACAAACTCTTGGGGGACCCCATGCCTTATAGCACAGTTCCCATACTAATGAAAAATGGTGATTAGCAGTGAATGTTTGTAGATGTGTTTGGTTAATGAGGTTTCTTCAGTTTGCTGGTTGCACAAAAAAAACCCTCAAAAACTAAATTGATTTAGAAACCTGTGATTTAGCTCAAGATTTTTAAGGAGGATAGCTGCTGTACTTCAACTGTGTGTGATTAATCAGTGCCCATTTGCACTGAAAATGTGACAAACCCACACTTGCACAAGATCATGGCCGGCTTGTAAGAAAATTTAACCTGGCACTCCAAAGCAGGACCTTTCAGTCGAAAATTTGAAAAATGTGCATTTGGGTCTCTATGGGGTGCTGCATTCAGTTACAAAGACAGGGAAGGGTCTGCCTTGGAACAGATGGAGTAATGTCTGAGAAAGTGTGTGGCATCTTTGATCTGTTCAGTTCTGCACAAAAATTGAATTTAAGTTTAGATGTGGGTCTAAAGCAGGTGTCCAAATCCAGTCCTCGAGAGTTACTGTCCTGCAACTGTGTTTTTGCTCAAACCCAGCTGATACCAACGACTGAATTCACTCTTCATGCCATCAAGTCTGGCAAAGGCCTGGTGACAAGTAATTTATTTGGTACAGGTGTGTTGGAGAAGGAACTCATGTAAAGCTTGCAGCTAGCTCTCAAGGACTGAAGTTGAAGACGCCTTGCTAAAGGCTGTCAGACGGGGACAGGAGCTCATCTATCACAAACAAAATATGACCGTTTAGGACTTATCTTAAAGAAGTATTTTGGTAAATTAAGACATTATGTGAGATTTGGAGAAACGCTATGTTTTAAGTTCGGTTTGTCTTTTAGTGTGCCAATAATTCTCTGCTTTAGTGCTGTCACTTCAAAATCTGAAAGAAATCTCTAGACTTTACTTTTTTTGTCCTTGTTTTTTAAGTACTTGATCATTTGTCAACATCCCTGTGTTGGTTTCTTCAATCAGACCTGGATCTTGCATTGGTATAAAATGTCACCATTAATGTTCTTCACTAAAACAACTCCTGTATCAGTTTGTATTTAATTTCAAAAGATAAAAGTTTAAGGTTTAGTCCCTATTCTCCAGTTTTATTTTACTTTTAAATAAGTTAGAAACATGAAATATTTGATTGCATCATAAAGTATTTGGTCTTATTGTGTAAAGAGAATTGTTTATCAATAACTTATCTTAACTAAAAGCATGTTTGGTTCAGAGACTTTGGAAAGGTATTTGCCTCCTAGCACATCTCTTCTGTTGCTTTTTTTTCTCACTCAAATTTTTCAGATCCTAAAATAACTTTTGAATTTACTTTAACTGACCATCTTAAATCTGAAAGAAAATTTCATTATAGTAGAGCTTTATCAGACAATGCTGTAACAATTTTTAAAGAATCTGTTCCATTCTTACTTTCCTCAGTGGCTCAGAGTAACACAGTGGATGGCAGCAATTCTATCTCTAACCCTTCAGAAATTGATGGTCTGGTTCACAGCGTTACGTCCTCATTGCGTTTGGCATTAGATAGTGTAGCCCCATTAAAAAAGAAAGTGGCTAGCCATAGGAGGCTGACTCCTTGGTTTAACGCAGAGTTGCGTACTTTAAAGCAGAATACTAGGAAGTTGGAGAGAAAATGGCGCTCTACACACCTAGAGGATTCCTATTTAACCTGGAATAACAGTCTACTGCTGTATAAAAAGACCCTTCGACAAGCTAGAACAGCATATTTTTCATCATTAATAGAGGCGAATAAAAACAATCCTAGGTTTCTTTTTAGTACAGTTGCCAAACTTACACAGAGTCATAGCTCTGTTGAGCAAACTATTCCCCCAGCTCTTAGCAGTGATGATTTTATGAGATTCTTCATAAATAAAATACATTTTATTAAAAATAAAATCATTGGCACCCTCCCAAACATGATTACTTCTTCCTCAGTAAATGAGTCAGTATCGGAAAGAACTGTAGAACCTCAGTTGTGCTTAGGCTGTTTTGATTCAGTCGAGCTTTCAGAATTATCAAAAATATTAGCCTCATCTAAACCTTCAACTTGTATGTTGGTCCCAATCCCAACCAAATTATTTAAAGAAGTGTTCCATTTGGTTCCTGGCCCCATTTTGGATATGATGAATCTATCCTTAGTAAACGGATACGTACCACAGGAATTTAAAATAGCTGTAATTAAACCTTTACTCAAGAAACCTTCCCTTGATCAAGATGACTTAGTGAATTACATACCTATATCTAACCTTCCTTTCTTATCCAAAGTCCTTGAGAAAATAGTTGCTAATCAAGTCTGTGAACATCTAAACAGTAACGAGCTGTTTGAAGAGTTTCAGTCAGGTTTTAGAGCTCACCATAGCACTGAAACAGCACTGGTGAAGGTTACTGATGATATTCTCATGGCCTCAGATAATGGACTTGTGTCTGTCCTGGTTTTGTTAGATCTCAGTGCTGCTTTTGACACAGTCGATCATAATATTCTCTTAGAAAGGCTTGAACATGTTGCAGGGATCAAAGGAACAGCACTAGGCTGGTTTAAATCATATTTGTCTGATAGATTCCAGTTTGTTCATCTAAATGATAAATCATCTTCACTCTCAAGGGTTACTTGTGGAGTTCCACAGGGTTCTGTCCTTGGACCAATTCTTTTCACCATATATATGCTTCCAATTGGTAGAATCATTAGACAGCATGGGATAAATTTCCACAGCTATGCCGATGATACACAACTATATTTATCCATAAATCCTGATGAACCCAGTCAGTTAGGTAGATTACAGGCATGTCTGGAAGACATGAAAACATGGATGACCCTAAACTTTTTGCTTTTAAATTCTGACAAGACAGAAGTTGCTGTCTTTGGACCAGAAGTTCTTAAACATAAACTGATTAGTCAATCACTTCATCTGGATGGCATTAAATTGGCCCCCAGTAATAACGTAAAGAACCTCGGCGTTATTTTTGACCAAGACTTGACATTTAAATCCCATATTAAACAGGTTTCTAGGATTTCTTTCTTTCAGCTCAGGAATATTGCTAAAATTAGAAACATCCTGTCCAAGAGTGATGCTGAGAAACTAGTCCATGCATTTGTTACCTCAAGGCTGGACTACTGTAATTCTTTACTATCAGGAAGTCCAAAAAATGCCATTAAAAGCCTTCAGTTGATCCAAAATGCGGCAGCAAGAGTTCTGATGAATATTAAAAAGAGAGATCACATTTCTCCTGTTTTAGCTTCCATTCATTGGCTCCATGTTAAATCCAGAATAGAATTTAAGATCCTTCTTCTTACATACAAAGCCCTTAATAATCAAGCTCCATCATACATCAGAGATCTAATTGTTCCATATGTTCCTAACAGAGCACTTCGCTCTCAGACTGCAGGTTTACTTGTAGTTCCTAGGATTTCTAAAAGTAGAATGGGAGGCAGATCTTTTAGTTATCAGGCTCCTCTCCTGTGGAACCAGCTCACAGCTTTAGTCCGTGAGGCAGACACTCTGTTTACTTTTAAGGCCAGGCTTAAAACTTTCCTTTTTGATAAAGCTTATAGTTAGAGTGGCTAAGGTCATCCTGAGCTATCTCTGTAGTTATGCTGCTATAGGCTTAGACTGCTGGAGGACAGACTTACCAATTTTCTTCACTCTGCTACTTCCTTTTCTCCTACTACTCTCCAGTTGTATTACAGTACATTCTGTTATTTCGACTGTTAACTTTGTTTTCTCTCAGTGTTTTTCTCCCCATAGAAGATATACCTGGTCTGGTATCCTGCTTGGCTGCAATGCCCTGTTGGACGGGGGGCATCGACTGGGATGATCCTCTCAGTAACTGAACATCCGCTGTGTCCTGTTATCAACTTTTTACTTTCTGTAACATAGAAATTACTCTTATACCAGATCTTCTGTTCCTTCTGTGTTCTGCTCTGTCTTCTCAAACCCCCAGACGGTCGTGGCAGATGGCCGCTCCTACTGAGCCTGGTTCTGTTGGAGGTTTCTTCCTGTTAAAGGGGAGTTTTTCCTCTCCACTGTCGCTACATGCTTGCTCAGTATGAGGGATTGCTGAAGGATTGCTGTGGTTGGAAATCTGCCCAACCTCTCGCCAATGACTGACGCAATCTGCTGGGATTCCTTAAATAGGAAACTTTTTAACTGATTGGAATGTTTGTATAAATGTATTGAAATAACTTCTTGTTAAGTTCCTTGAGATGACATCTGTTGTGAATTGGCGCTATATAAATAAACTGAATTGAATTGAATTAAAACAAATGTTAATATCAGAAAAATAAAACACAAAATGCATTTTTCAAATTATAGTTTCAGTTGTAAAGGGAAACAAGCTATCCAAACCAAGCTGAACCGAAACCTAATTGCCCCCCTTGATGCATTTGGGATATCTGATACTCGGTGCTGTACCTCACCCCGGAGGAATTTTGACCCGCTCCTCATTGCAGAATTGTTTTAATTCAGCTATGGAACTTGCATGCTTTGTTATTTTTATCAAAGCAATTTGTGCAACCAACAGCACAACTTTCTGCACCCGACTTGCGCAGTAGAGCAGATAGTGACCGATAATCCCTGTATAAAGTTTTGACATGATTTGAACAGTGGTGTAAACCAGGTTATCAGCCTGTATACACTTACAAGTTGTTACTGAAGAGCAAGAAGTTCTCAACTTTCTCACAACACACCTCCAAATACACATGGCAGTTTCTCATGAATCACTATCAGAAGGATCAGTCTGCCGACATGCTAAGGAGAGTCCTGAAAGGAAAACTAGTTTTTCCAGTGGGCTATAAAACAGACACCTTCAAAGTGTTATCTCTCATTTGGCCCTGGCTGCAGGAAAAAAATGGGAAAAACTAAAGGTTTTTACAAGCAAATTAAATTATTTGAAGTCTTATTGTAAAACACACAAAAAAAAAACCGAATATAGTGACATGGGCAAAATGACGTCCGTAACAGTCTCAGTTTCTGAGTCAGGATTCACTTCAGGTTCTGTGCAAAGGGAATAAAGATCATGCAAAATGCTTTCTAAATTGGTTTTAATCCGAAGTTTGCCCTCAGAAACAGGGAAAAGCAAACTAAATTCACACAGGGAAAAATGTAAACTGTTTTTATCATTTTGTTTGAACTGAAATGCACGACAAAAAAAATGAGTAAATTTTGGCCAAAAAAAAAGGAAATTTCTTTTATTAAAAAGTTATGGATTTTTGATACTGTAACTAAGATATTTTCTGACATTGTAAAGTCAGAAAAAAACCTTTGCTCAGTTATATCTTAGACTTAGACTTAACTTTATTCATCTCCCTCAGGGAAATTAACATTTCCAGCAGCAAACAAAAGGATAAGGTAAGATAAAAAATAAACATATACAGAACGTTTGATTAAATTAAATAATTATATATAAATATATATATAAATATATACATATACATATATATACATATACATATACATACATATATATATATACATATAATATATATATATATATATATATATATATATATATATATATATATATATATATATATATATATATATATATATATATATATATATATATATATATATATATATACATATATATAATATTGCACTGTGGCTACTGCTGTTTCCCCTCTGTCCTCCCTATTCCCTCCTCCCCCCAAGTGAGGAGTTGCAGAGGGTGATTGCACGATGGACAAAGGAGTTCTTGTGTCTACTGGTCCTGCATTTGGGAAGAAGCAGTCTCTCACTGAACCGGCTCCTCTGGTTGCTGATGACAGTGAGCAGAGGATGGCTGGTGTTGTCAAGAATATCCAGCAGTTTGTCCAGTGTCCTCATCTCTGCCACCGTCACCAGAGAGTCCAGTTTCATGCCGACCAAAGTGCCGACCCGCCTGATCAGTTTATCCAGTCTGGATGTGTCCTTCTTGGATATGCTGCCCCCCAGCACACCACGGTGTAAAAGAGGATGCTGGCAACCACAGACTGGTAAAACATCCCTAGCAGTTTGCTGCAGATGTTGAAAGGCCGCAGTCTCCTCAGGAAGTACAGCCTGCTCTGTGTATATGGCTGGTGTGTGTTGTCCAGTCCAGTTTATAAATATATGCCTATTATAAATATATACACACACACACACACACACATATATATATATATATATATATATATATATATATATATATATATATATATATATGTATATATATATATACATATATATATATATATATATATATATATATATATATATATATATATATATATATATATATATATGTATAAATCAATTAAAAAGAATTTGAACATTTGAGAAGGAACTAAAAAAACTCACATTGAGATAAAGAGTTGTGACATCAACAAAAGACCCAAAGCCATATTTCCATATAAACGCGGCACAGGTAAAAAACACACATGTACCCTATCACAGAATAAAATGTAAACCAAATCTCTACACACTATGCGTGCATGCAGCTCACCCTGAAACACCCCCGATCCACCCTTTCCACACGTTTCAGAAGCACTCCACCTTACAAATACCTACATCTGCACTTGCACATGCCTTCCACCCTCGACACACACCTTCTACCCCACCCCTTCATTATCAGTTCCCTCTCGAGAGTGAAGGAGAAAGCCCTCCAATTATATGCATCTGCTCAGAAGACGGGCTCAGCGCTGCATTTATTAGAAGCTCATTTGGCTAAGCAGGGCTAAACACAGCCCATCTCGAAAAGCCATGCGCTAAGGTAATGGGGGTCGAGGGCGGGGGGGGGGGGGGGGGATGGTGTAGGTATGGGGGCATAAGAGGTAGAAGCTGCATCCGCTCTGTGAGTGCGTCTCGGAGACATTAAAGGGAATATTCCCATATTCTGTCCTAATCCAAACTGATTTGAGATGGCATGGGGGGGTTGAGAAGCAGTGCTGTGTTATTTGTTTATGACTGGGGGAGGAGGGGAGGTGAGATGGGTGGGTGGGAAGGTTGGGGGGGGTTTAGCGCCTTTGCTTGCTTCCCCAGATTTACCGTCTTATACCGTCTCGCAGCAGTTAATCGCCTCTCTTCCTCCAAACACAACCCATTTACAGTTCAAAGCGACAGAGCCTGTATCTATCGCCAGCTATATTACGATTAGTATTAATATCATCACCATATTCAAGGCTGAGGAGTCTCTGAGGAGAATGTGGGAGGGATGATCACAACAGGGCTGTTGCTTCCCAAATATAGGGTCCTGTTCTTTGAGAGCATGACCTTAGCGTGAACATTTCGCACTTTAATCATGAGTGCAGCTTTAAGGGGTTAGAGGCATTACTCAGCACATTCAGTGATTCACATTCACATTTTGAAAATATAAGCAAATCTGTTTATGGAGTTTTCATATTTTTTATCCTTGAATAGGCAAAAGTTTTGTTATTGACTTTAAGAGTATGTGTGTGACTTTGTTACCTTGCTATGGTTAGTTATATCTGGAGGAAAAACTACACCGGATTTTAGATTCTTTAGATACATAGATATGGTGACCAAATTGATTTTAAATAGATTACACTCTTGATTGCTGGTGATTTGACAGCAAATGCTCAATCTACAATGGTTTTCAGCACACAGTTCCTTTTATTTAAGATTCATGTTAAACAGTATTGGTTTTGAAAAAAAAAATTGGTTTAAAATGCAAATGATAACATAACTTCATGGGTAATGTCAGTACATTTAGAAAACGATTGTCCTTCAGGAAAAAGATTTATGTGGACTTGTTTTTCATAGTCAACCACAATCCAACAGTATTAATAAATGAAAGTAATACAGCTTACAATATTAATAGTTTTATTATTATTTGGAGTTGGTATAATTTTGAATTATGTAAAACATCCATCCATCCATCCATTGTCCTGTCCCGTGTCCTTGGACAAGTGGAACTGCTGATGAATCAGTAGCTCAGGTAATCTGTTGGTTTCTTGTTGATTTTTTTTTTCTACAGATTTTTAAAGGACAATTAACCTGCCTGCATTGTTTAAAAACTGGCATGAAGTGGAATTACCAGACTTTAAATTTCTCTAAATGACTGTGTTGAATTGATTGTATAAAATTGTCTATAAATCGCATTTCTTAGGGCTGAGCAGCTAAGCACTGTAAAGGCCTATTGGATCTGTAATGATCATTTTTAGCAAAAATTTATTGGCTATTTGGAGGTCTAAGCATTTGAAAACTCACTGAGTTTTGCAGACGCATCAGTCCTGCGTGAAATTTAGGTATTTCAAGGGTTGCCCAAAAGCAGCAACAGAAATAGCTGTACAGCGCCCCCTGGCAAAACATCCTCCCTATTTGGTTTACTTTATCGTAGAGGTGTGAAATTTGTTACACTTGTAGAAGTTCCCAAGTCCTACCTAAAAGTTTTGTAACATTATGGTCAACAACAAGCAGAAAGTCATCCATCTTGGATTGAACTTGCAATTTTGACCCCAGTTTGGCCGTTTAAAGCCTCTGCATTTCATTGAACTTCTCCTGGGGATTTTGATTGATCAGCTTCAAATTTGGTCATAATGGCCTTCAGGCATTAGGGATCTAAAGTTATCAAAATACTCACTTTTCGTGCATGTTGAAGGGGCAGGGCCAGGCCTCAAACATTGATACACTGCAAAAATAGAAAAGTTGTTATATCTCCTTTGGAGAAAGTCACAGAGAAATAAAATGCTTTGAAAGGTCCATGTTTTACCCCTTTGGCCTAATCAACACCAAACTGTGTCCAGTGACAGTAGACAAGTTGAGGTAACTTGTTGTCCATTATTGAATGTACAAAAGAAGGTGGGGCTGTGAATGTTAGCTTGACTCTGTGCGTGTGAAAGGGTGGCAAAATTCCATGCCTCCCCATACACATCTGGTTGGCTCTAAATCCCACGTGCATGGACAGATTTTCTCCAAACTGCATGGTAATGATCTTTGTCAACCTCCAAATAGCTTAATAGAATGATTTGGAATTTTTATCAACTACGCCCCATAGAATTGTTTTACAGCTATATCTCATTAATGCAATATCGGATCCACCTCAAAAAAATGTGTGCTTCCTCACAGACGACTTTTGGACACATCGGTCGGGTAAATTGATGACAGGACCTTTCAAGGCTGCCCTTTTTCCCTTTCTTTTTAGAAAGTGCCTTAAGCAAATGTTTGTGGTGAATCAATGCAATATAAATAAATGGAATTCAACTGAACTGATATCAATATAGAATGGAATAGGTTTATTTGACAAGGACTTAGAAAATGAAAAGTCTGTAAATGCAGCAGTGTTAGCCAAAATGCAATGTTTCATCTACAGTTCCTTGACGGAAAAAAAAACAGCAAGATAAAACAGTATTTGTAGAGCATGACAGCATCCAAAACAGTAGAACAAGACAGTAGGATCGGGACAAGCACACAAATTGGTAATGATAATGTTGGCACATCTGGCTATCAATAAACCAGTTTTTAAGATTTCTTTTAAACAGGTTGTATCACGCTTTTCTCTGGTTTTCACTAGAATGGAGCTCCACTCATCTGCAGATATAACTGAAAATAAATGTTGACTGAAAGTAGAGAAACAATGCAGTCCTGCTTGCTGCACCTCTTGTTGGTCGATATGAATTAGTTCTAATATATACAAACTGGCTAAGTGGGCAGGATTATAGACTATGGATATTTTTGTAAGGGCTGCGCAGTTGGTAGCACTGTTGTCTTGCAGCAAGAAGGCCCAGGTTCAAATCCCGGCCTGGGGTCTTTCTGCATATTTGCATGTTCTCCCTGTGCATGCGTGGGTTCTCTCCAGGTACTCCGGCTTCATTCCACAGTCCAATAAGATGACTGTTAGGTGAATTGGTCTCTCTAAATTGCCCTTAGGTAATCCAGTGTGTGCATGCATGGTTGTTTGCTCTGTGTTGCACTGTGATGGACTGGCGACATGTCCAAAGTGTACCCCACCTCTCACCCAATGAATGCTGGAGATCGGCACCAGCCCCCCGCAACCCTGCATAGGATGGACGGGTACAGATGATGGATATTTTTGTATAATTGACATACATTTAAATATTTTTTTGCGTTTTCTTAGCTTAATAAGTTATGCTTTTGCAATATTGTACAGTGTTAAAACTGTAATTGTTTCCTGCCCAATACTAATGGTTTGTTTATACAGAACTATGACTGGTTTCAGTTAGGGGTGTAACTGTACATGTTTTCAGACTTTTGGGTACGACCCTGTCAGTTCGGAATGGACATGTAGGAAGGAATACAGCTGTTTTCTACCTGAACACAGGCAGAAGGTTTATGTGCATAAAAATCACACCAAACAGAAACAGAAAGGATATATATATATATATATATGTGTGTGTGTGTGTGTGTGTGTGTGTATAGATAGATACACTATCATAGACAAATAGATATGCTGAAAATTGAAAATATATTATCAAAGCCAACATATCTACTTTATTTTTGTATTGAACACCATGAAACCCATAACAATGTAGTGAATACCACCATCACATCTGCATAAACATCAAATAGTGATGACAGCATAAACAAAGAACAGCAGCTAACAAGTCAGTGCAAGGACCTTCTCTTTAAAGAAGGCAAGGCAAGTTTATTTGTATAGCTCAATTCATGTTACAAGACAATTCAAAGTGCTTTACATAAACATCAAAAGCATTACAGCAGGGTGCAGAAAAGGCAAAAGTACAGGAATAAAAAGCATGATTTAAAATGAAAAAAAATATATCTTAAAAGAAGCCGTGCAGATGTATAACTTAACAAAATGTATATGTATAACAAAACAGGTTGTCATGCATCATGCACACTCACACACACACACACACACACACGCCTTTCAGCACCATGGGCAGCAATATGGCCAATGTGTCAGCAAGTGCTCATTGATTTACATTCAACCTGTTCCACCCCACAGCCCCGCCGCCGGGTCACTGTGGGGGAAGGGCGGAGAGAATGTCCGAATTTAGTTGACCTGTGGTCACTGATTGCTAAGCATGTCCTATCATTAGAAACCTCAGAATCTCAGCTAAAGACTCAAATATTTTTTGTGACCTCCAAACCCAGAAAAAATAACAAGCAACTAAAAGAGTAGTTGTGCTATTTTGCAATTTTTACATGAACACATTAAACCGAACCTGTCAGTCACCCTGCCGAACAGAACCGGGCAAACCTTGCCTTCCATGAAAGCCAGCATCTCACAGATTCTAAAGCTGCAAGTTTCATCACGCTATGTGTAAATTTCAGCAAATGAGCAGCAAAATAAGCCCAAGAATACGTAGGCTGCAGCATTTGACAAACAAGAGCATACATTTTTCCTTACCTTTATTTTTGCCGTGCTGAAAAGAATAATCCACCGTGAACTGACTGTATTTCCAGAATAACTAAAATATCCAGCGTGTATTTAGAAAAGAAAAAGTGAAAAAAACTAAAACGTGCAGTAGAAATCTCACATGTCTCGCTCCTATCTGCTGCGCCTCCTCACCTGTGGTTCCCTGCTGCGCGGGCTGCTCCATGCCTACAGGTAGCCTACTACTGCTGCATCCTCCTCTCTGCCCGCCCCGGTGTGTCAGAGAGCTAGATATGTCCAACTTCTTTAGCTGACTCAAAGAATTCTGTCAGCTTAGACATTTTCTTTCTTATTTCTTTGTCTCGAAGCTCCTTCTCACGAATCGCTTTCTTTTCTGAGCACTGCTCTCAAATTTCTTCCCTGACATTTTTCAATGTTTCTTTACATCTAGATGAAATTGTCTAAATTGTCTGATTGGTGAGCTCATGGTGCAATGCGAACTTTAGAGGCCACGTGGGTGAAGTAGGTCACTTGTAATTTGGATCAATCAGCAGCATTACATTAGCATATAAGATGATTGACAGAAAACCTGACAAGTAATAAAACGTTTCTTTTGGGGGGGGTTTTTAACCTGAAATGATAGGCCCCCTGAGCGTCATAGGCCCCTGGCAACCACCCCGGTTGGTCCGTGCATTAAGGCGGCCTTGCAGCTATCACTAAACTCTGCTATTTGGGAACATTTATGGTTTCTCATGCAGCTACAGTAGAAAAAGAAAGACGGACCGCACTAGAACTTTGTCAGCGAACGAATCTTTCAACAGCAATAAGGTCCATAACACGCTCTGCACTGAACTTAATGACTCAGTCAAGCTGAAACAACAACACTAATATTAGAGAAAAACCAGCTTACGTCCACATGGCTACCAGTAGCATCCAATCACTTCAAACTCCTTACATGAACACTGACTGTTTTCAAGTGGTTTATTGTTTTCTACCCTGGCTATGTCTGTTGTACTGTTTTATTTATTTATTTTAAATAAAATAAAATCTCCACTCAGTTCAATACTTTATATTTTTTCAGGAATTGAAAGGAAGGAATTCAGGAAAAAAAATTCTTAGTTATATGCTGATCAAAGTAAAAACTAAAAGTTATATGCACATTTATTTTTATTGATTAAAGTATACCGAAAACATACCAAACCGCAATTTTAAAACTAGAAAATAAGAACCGAACTGTAATATTTATGTACAGTTACACCACTACAAATACAATAATTATTTTACATGTGGTACCACTGTGCTTACCTGTGTCAGTGGGGTGTGAGGGTCTTGAGTTTCAGGTTTCAACCAGATAGAGAACAGCAACTGTAAGAGGCAATGGCCACCACTATTACTTCTGATTAAATACCTTCTATAGTTTTTCCTACAAATTTTTACACCTAGCTAAAAAAATTTAACTCGCAAAATAAGAGCTCTACAACTTCACTATGTTCGCTAAATTCCAATTTGCCCGGTTGTTAGATTAAGACATAATCTGTATAATCAGTTTTTAGCTCAAAATGTTTCACTTCTCGCTGCATGATTTACATAGTTAAATGAATTGATATGTAATCCTCTGTTTTAATTCAGAAACATAGTTTTGTCAACCCTACTCGGCATAAACATGAGTAAATTTCTGTTTGCTGTTAGCAAACCCAACAGTTAGATCGGGAGATTGTAAAAGCCTAGAAAAAGGACGGGGTAGCAGAGGATCACCTGCAGACAAATAAAGTGAGAGAGAAAAGAATGAAAACAGATTCATACAAAAGTGCAACATTTCCAGAGCCACATACGGAGTTAGATAAGAGGGGAAAACATGGATAATTACCCTCCCTCTGAGTAGCACTGGTTTCAAAAGTGTGTTTTACATTTCTGCGACGTTGCGCTGCTCAGCAGGCATCCCTGGCATGATGCCAATCTCCATATCTCCTCAACAGGCCCAATAAGTACCCAGCTATCTGCACCTGTGGCAATTATTATCCTATTAGCAACAAATACCACACAATTACCGCCAGAAACCCTCACACCCAGGCTGCCGCAGGCTGTGAAAACCCAGGGAGAGAAAAATTAGCAGGGAGCAGCGGCAGCGATCAGACAGCAATTAATCAGCACAGGCACATCTCTCAGTGTGGAGAACATAGACAGAGCCCCAACATATTTAGCTGTGATGTATAGACGGCTGATGAATGGAGGGAAAGGTGGGAGGGTACAGACTCATAGTTTTCACAAGTGCATTACATGCTATGGCGCTTCTTACATGAATGATGTCATGGACAAACCCTCCTTTTGCACTCATGTACTATATCAGTAAAAAATATCTCTGCTCGTTGTTCTTCTCAAATGTATTGCTGAGAAATAGTTCCACCAGTCAGCAATCAATAAGGAAGTACATTTTTACATATAAAGCCTTATTAAGTCCTTCACAGTATATTATAAAATATAAAAAGCAGACTTGTTCATTAAACGTTAACAAGAAAATATAAAACCGTTCAGTTCAGGTTTGGCAAGCCTACATACAGTGTAGCCTTTGTATTCACAGGGGTTAGCTAAATTCCACAAATACCTCAAACTTATTCCAAGTGTGACCGGAGGGAAAAAAAACAGACTAGTGTTGAAGCTACGCAATAACTTGTATGAAAAGCAGCATACTAGGGTTCAGCCACAGTTTACATTCAATACATATTAGACGGTATTACTTCAACTACAGGCAATACAGAGACAGACCATGTCATGTGTGTGACTGAGCTCACTGTAAATGTTTTTGCCGACTGGGTGAGATCAGCTATGTGTAGCAATTGTATGATGGCTGTTACTGCACTAGACTTGTAGTCAAGACTGCCTAAACTGAGACCAAGATACTACCAAGACCAGAGGGTATCGAGACCAAGACAAGACCAACGACCGTCAAGGCCGTGACAAGGCCGAGACCACGTAAAAGGGGTCTCGAGACATACATCACTACTATAAACACATTAAAAATGGTGTTGCATTGTTCATGCAAAAATAAATACAGCTTTATAAGCCTCTAGTTTTGTTTAAAGAGATTTTTATCCAGAGTAATATGAAGAAGTCCAGGCTTAACCAGCTCACTTTAAAGTTTGACCTGGAGACAATCAAATGCACTCCAGAAAAAAGAACTCTTTAAAAATAACAGATGCGTCCTTTTCCTCACCTTCATTAGACCGTTGAGTTGCATGAACAGATTTTCTAACACTATGCACCACACCGGTGTAAATGTAGGTAGCCCTTTTTTTATCCTTTTGATCGCTCATACTGCCCACATGCTAAAGGATGCCCTGGGTGAGGAGCCATATCACCCTCATCAAAAACCCCACTGAATACATATTACTTCCTAACACTAAATGACCTCAGATTATTTATTGAGTCCCTGTTCTTGTCAGTTACTGTTCCAGTTCCAAACTTGGATGTTCTTAAGCGCCTGATCTAAAGAAGCAAAATTAACGTTTTGTTTGTACTGTAAAGCAAACTGCTGCTCCAGCTGCCATTTTTGTTATTTGATTTCCCAACGTTTTCATTTTGTTGTTATTTGTGTTTTTTTTCTCCCTCTCCCCTCAGTGATGTGTTTCTATTACAGACTTTGACATCCTGGTGGGAAAAGATTACAGGCGTGGCGCAAGAATAACAGATCACCTGACGGCCACATCGCAGCCGCCACCGCTCCTCTCTGATAGGCTGATAAGTATTGCTGCTACGAAAGCAAAACTTGATGGGCTGCAAATGCTCCCAGCAAGCAAAAAATATATATATAAACATTGAAACACACACACACACACACACACACACACACACACGCAAAACCAACTTGTATTCATATTCAAATGAAAAAATCGTATCTTTGAAATTGTGGCTCTTCCCTTTATTTGGGTTTTAATGCATGTCGGAAAGATTGAAAAGTAGGTGAGCGGAGGGAGGAAGAGGCAGAGAGACGCAGAGGGGAGAATTTGGGTGAGTCTGATGCATCATCACACCCTCTCCCCCAACAATTTATGAGCCTAAGATTTGACAAACAGACAGACGGTCTGATGGACAGACAAATTTCTTCAGCCCGCTTTTTTTTTTTTTTCTTGCCACGCCCACAATCGCTGTCAAAACAGCAGTTAGGAGGAGAGAGGGGGGCGAGAGAGATAAAGAGAACATTGAGAACCAAAATAAGAGAAGCAGAGGACACGTTCTCCTGCCTCTGACTGCCTTCCTTTAATGAAACACTGCTGTGTGCCTTGGGAGACAGTTGAAGCTGACAGAAGCACTCAAGTTCTGGCTAAGAGGTCTCACACACAATCTCTCTCACACACACACAAATCATTTTTGGAGGGATGTCATGTAACGAACAAGTAAGGGCTCTTTTGGACTTGGAGATACACTGGGTTCTTTGACATTTCCCCTTTCTCTCTCTCTCTCTCTCTCTCTCTCTCTCTCTCTCTCTAATTGAATGTGTGTGCATGCATGTGTGTGTGTGTGTGTGTGTGTGTGTGTGTGTGTGTGTGTGTGTGCATGTGTGTGCATGTGTGTGTGTGTGTGTGTGTGTGTGTGTGTGTGTGTGTGTGTGTGTGTGTGTGTGTGTGTGAATGTTGCGGCCTAAGGCGAGACCATCCAGCCGTTCTCCAAATTGATTAACACGAGAAAAGGTCACCAGAATTCCAGTGAGGCCTCTGTTTTCCAGTTTTAGCTCTAATAAATCGTGTTTTTCAACTCCATGCTTATTTTCTTCTACTGTAAGTTCTCAGGTTTCATTCCCACTCATATGTATTAGGAGGAAAGCTTCGTAAAAAATGGAGTGGGAAAACGTGTTTCCCACTTCCAGCAGTGGAGGGTCGGGTGTTCAACTGCATTCCTCAGTGGATGGTGTCCTGCATCTTTTAGATGGGACACCTGAATCAAGTAAATGGTTCATCCCCAAGAACTCGTTGAGCTCAGTTATTTGTCACAGTTGTGATAGAGCAGGAACAGTAAATTACCTTTTCCTTTAGTTAGACAAACGTCATCCGACTTGCTGCTGCCAAGTCTTCTGAAGAAGCCTGAAGTGCACAGTCGAAACCGTTTAAAACATTTGCCTTACTAAAAGAAAAATATAAATTATTATATCACGAAGACAAAATTAACGTAATCAATACAGAGCAGGAACAGATCTAAAACTTGAAAGACACAGGCTTAAATCTGGGGTTCATAGTCAAAACATTTTAAGCAACATAAAAAATGCTTAAATTTGTCTACCGGATCCTGTTCTGTGATGTAAAGTAGGTCATCTTTCAGAATATATATTTCCTATTAGTCCCTCTCCTGGCCTCTACAGCAAAATGAATCATTTACGCGAGCCTAGAGCATTGACCAATAGATTTGCTTATCAACAAGAGAGAGCTGTCAATGAACAAGAATGCGCACCATTCCCAAGCGTGGCCAAGGGAGCAACCAAAACAAGTACCAAAGTTACCGATTGCGGGATAATTCAGGAGCTGGAGCTATCGCCGTTCAAATGTCAAAATCTCCCCCTCTTCTCCTTGATGACATCACGATACAGACCACAGCATCAAGCCTAGTTAATAAACTCAGCAAAAAAACAAACGTCCCTTTTTCAGGACTGTGTATTTCAACAATAATGTTGAAAAAATCCAAATAACTTTACAGATCTTCATTGTAAAGGGTTTAAACAAAGTTTTCCATGCATGTTCAATTAACCATAATCAATTAATTAATATGCACCTGTGGAATGGTCGTTAAGACCTTAACAGCTTACAGAAAGTAGGCATTTAAGGTCACAGTTCCAAAAACGCAGGACACTAAAGAGACTTGTCTACCGACTGTGAAAAACACCCAAAGAAAGATGCCCAGGGTCCCTGCTCATCTGCGTGAACGTGCATCGGGCATGCTGCGGGGAGGCATGAGGACTGCTGATGTGGCTGATGTGGCTAATGTCCGCACTGTGAGACACCTAAGACAGTGCTACAGGGAGACAGGAAGGATAGTTGATCATCCTCGCAGTAGAAGACCACGTGTAACAACACCTGCACAGCATCGGTACATCCGAATATCACACCTGCGTGACAGGTACGGGATGGCCACAACACCTGCCCGAGTCACACCAGGAACACACAATCCCTCCATCAGTGCTCTGTCTGTCTGACTGTCCGCAATAGGCTGAGAGAGGCTGGACTGAGGGCTTGTAGGCCTGTTGTAAGGCAGGTCCTTACCAGACATCACCAGCAACAACGCCGCCTATGGGCACAAACCCACCTTCGCTGAACCAGACAGGAGTGGCAAAAAGTGCTCTTCACTGATGAGTCACGGTTTTGTCTCACCAGGGGTGATGGATGGATTCGTGTTTATCGTGGAAGGAATGAGCGTTACACCGAGGCACGCACACGTATCGACTGAGATGTTTTCCTTTCAGACTTCTCCGCTGCCTGGGGAGTCTTGCAAAGCAATTCCCTGCCAGGACAACAGGGGGCGTAGCACTTTTCTAAGGGGCTCCTGCCATCATTGCATTATAGTAATGTATCAGGTCAACGAGAGTTTAATTACTTTTTTATTTTTAAACTCAAACTTTTCACTTGAAGAACTTCAGCCTCTATCAATACCCAAGAGCTTTTCGTGCACAAGTATGACAAAAAGCCGCTCACTGCTAACAGATGCTGAACAGTCATGAATTGTCTTATTCGAGATGTTCTTCAATCTGTTCCATGTCTGCTGCTAGATATCTTCAGCACTCAGCACATTTTTTTGGAAATGGTGTCCATAGCTTTCGGCAGACATTTAAAAAATTGGGCATGTCTCCGTCACTCTCTACAGGTCTGTCACAATCTAGCTGTATGTTTTCATTAGACAGGACTAAAACTGACATGAAACAGTCAGTGAATGCTTGGAAAAGTACCTCACGCTGACGGTTAATTATGGAGAGCCTTTGATGCTGTGAAGCGCTTTAAAAGACTGTGTGGCAGTATGAACTTTTAAAAATAAGTTTACAACAATCAATGTGCATAAATACGTAAATACTCACAAAACATCATTTACATAATAAACCAAAAGAACCAATAGCAAAAAATACACAAGCAGTACAATAAATTTTGCACCCTGTAGTTAACACTCCCAATACATCTTGTACCTTCAGAAATTAATCTCCCTAAATATTATTTAAATAAACGCATCATATGCCAAAATGGCCTTTGGGGAAACTAAATGTTGACGGTCAACTTCTGCCCCAGCCTCTAACAGGTTTTTTTGGGATTGTCCTGTAGTCACTTCATCCATTTCCCATCAACTCTGACCATCCTCCCTGTTCCTGCTGAAGAAAAGCATCCCGACAACATGGTGCTGCCACCACCGTGTTTCACTTTGGGAATGGTGTGTTTAGGACGTTTGCAGCGGTACTTCACACATCGAGATTTGCATGTCGAGCAAACAGTTCAGTTTACCATTGGCCTCTTGGTTATTTCTTTCATTAATGCTGTTCTTTCCCAGCCTGTTAATCCAGGTGTACGTCCATGTGTTTGTAGATTTACCAGTACAACCAAATCCCTTTAAAACTGATGTAATTATCTGTTTGTAATTCAACCTCACCAAAAATTAAATGATTCTGTGAAGGCCTCTGGGGTTTGTTGGAGAATTATAGTGAACTAAGACTATCATGTAGACCAGAGGATAAAGCTATGGAGAAGTTTAAATTAATATTTCAAGCTCAGAACATCTTGTGGAACACCATGCAGTCTATGACCCAAACATGAAATGGCTAAACCACAACTGTGGAATTTATTTGGAGGTATAGGAGATAAGGTGGGCACGCTATGCTTTTAAGATATTTGTAAAAAAGAAAAACCTTAAATCTAAGAGTCTCATTTTTGGTACGTTCTAAGTACTTTCCAAACAAGCAAAGAGCCAGAAATATTTTTTTCTTGTTCTGAATCTTAAAACCCAGTAATTTATAGTGTTACTTTTTCCTCTGCCAATTTACTGAATGCCAAAATAGCCAACAGGCAACGATTTTTTTATGTGTACCAATTTAATGTCCAAAAAGTGAAAACTTGATTCTTGCATGTAGATTAAAATATGAACCATTTTCATTCATATGCAAAAAGGGATTCCTAAGACACAGGGCAGAATAAGTATCGTTTTGCGAGCATTAAATCTCAGTTCTGTATGCTAACTTTTGCTTCTGCTTTCCACATGTCTCCTGCTTCCCTTGTTTCTTTTGACCTTCATTTTTTTACTTTACCTTCCTTTACTCTATCCTCTTCCCAATCACAGAATGAGACCTTTTTGTTGTTTCTTGATGCAAATTTGAATCAGAATCACAAATGTCTTCGACAACGTAACTGTGTTCATAAGTGGATCATTGACACACAAAAGAAGAAATGTTTTATTTTATAGAAACACAATGGCTCTTTGGCAGCTTTTGTCCCCTCTGAGCTTCCCACCCCATCCTAAGCAAGAGAAAAACAACTCCAAAAAGTACACCCCAAAATGTTCAAGAACTCTCATTATTATTAATCGTCATGCGGAGGCGACCCCTTCCATGTGCATCATGGGGAATGAGGGAGGTTTCATGAGAGGCAACCTCTGTCTTGTTCTGCGTGAGTGAGTGGATAAGTGCTACATGTCAACTTCATGTTTAAAGACGCTCTGCATGATATCTTTGTCATCAGAGCCGACAGAAATCACGGCTGGAGACGAGCGGTGAGCTCAGCTGTCACAACAAACCACTGCAAGCAGAGCTCGCAGCGCGATGGAAAGCTGTAATTTAGAATCAAATGAATTATCTATGACTACACTAAGTTTGTCAGAGAGAGAGACGGAAAATGTGACGGCTCGGGACAGAAAATGCCAATGTGCTGTAAATTAATGCATCTCCCAAAATGATTTCAGTTGTTTGTGAAATGCAACAAAATGTAAAGTGGCGCTTAATTGAATTAGTGAAGCACATGTGAAGATTAAAAGCTAAGAAGCAGCTGATAAGTTAATGAAAATGCATTTATGCAAATGACAATGATGAAGATAGAAAACTGCATTCAGATAGAGAAGAGTTAGTATCATGTAATCTCTTAGCGTTCGGTGCAGGCACTGTAGGAGAGATCAGGAGGCGGGCCACTAGTAAAGATAGGTCAGCTTGTTTTGATAAAATGTAATTTATATCAATTATTAACTTGAAAAATAATGCATAAAACATTAAGAAACAGAGAATATAACCAAGGTTTCGTTTTTTGTTTTTACTTTTGTAGTTACGACACCACAACTGAATACCTTTGGTCCCACAAATTTTATTTTCTCAAACAATAAAGCAAAACGTTTCTTATTATGTTTCAAATTATTTGGTAAACATTTTGATTGCAGCTTAGAGGTTTATTTGTTTTTGTACAGTTTTTTATGTTGGTGGTTGTTGTGATTCTGTCCAAACCAGGGGCAGCGTTAACCAAATATTTTCCGTATTTGACCGTCTTTTTAAACGTCGACCGAAAAATCTGAAATCTTTTTCTCAGATTAGTATTCACACCTCTGACCACTTGGTGCAAATGTGCAGAGATTTTCAAATTTACGCACAGAGTAAAGGTGACTAAATCAATCAAAACAAATGTTCCCATGAGAGCGTCATCTCAGACCTGTCATCTCGCTAACAGGGAGCTGACAGCGCATTGAAGAGATGCTGAGGCTTTCAAAGAGCTCGGTGTCGTGCCAACCACCGGTGCATGCTGCGGGACTGCCTTCCATTGAAGTGATAGCTTGCTGACCCACAAGCTATCGCTTTTATGGGAGGAAAAGGCTTATTCTGAGAGTTTTGATCACTTGAACTGGAAAAATGTTCCCTCATATCAAAACTTTGACTGAAGTGGTGCTTAATTCCAATCTCCAGTGTGGCAGCGGAGTGCCAGCCTCCAGAACAACATCTAAACCCCCATGAGAAGTCATCTGTCCCAAGGCAAATATCCAAAATCTCATGACAATAACCTTTGCAGAAATCCCACTATTTGTGGGTGAGCATTTCAGTACAATGTGGAGGAGGCGGAACTTGTGAGACTGTAGCCTGGCTTTCGCCAGACTGAGTTCAAGATTGAACTTAGTCTGGGGAGTCTGCCATGTAATTTCTACTGCACAAGAGGCGTGACCAACAGGCATAGTTCAAATGACTCTGTATGCAATTGGATAGAGCATTCACCAATCAGACCATCGATCCAGGTGACGTACTTTGCAGAATGACGCGAAACTCCAGGCAGGAAACTTGTCAACAAACTTGGACAGTTTGTAGGATTGCGGTCTGCAGAAGCAGCAATGGCAGAGAACTTTTAAATCTTTTAAAACAGCAGCGACAGCAGCGTCAACGGATAGCTGTGCTCCGGTGGCTGCCATGACCAATGTAAACAACAAGCTGCTTGCCGACTTTTCCGTCGCTTCTCTGACGTCATCGCTTTGAACCCACCAATAGCGCGCAAGGCGGAGAAGCCCGGTTGTGATTGGTTCCAGAAAAACTGGATAGGTTGTACCAGAAGTTTAATGTGTGGGTTTACAGACTGATCTGCAGGGCAGAATCAAACTGCAGTCAGATCAGGCTGGCGAAAGCCAGGCTAGTAAGACTGTGCATTCAGCTCACAATTCAATTCAATTCAATTCAGTTTATTTATATAGTGCTGATTCACAACAGATGTCATCTCAAGGCACTTAACAAGAAGTCATTTCAATACATTTATACAAACATTCCAATCAGTTAAAGAGTTTCCTATTTAAAGAATCCCAGCAGACTGCGTCAGTCATTGGCGTGAGGCTGGGCCCCGTTGATGCAGACTTTCCAACCACAGCAATCCTTCAGCAATCCCTCATACTGAGCAAGCATGTAGCAACGGTGGAGAGGAAAAACTCCCCTTTAACAGGAAGAAACCTCCAACAGAACCAGGCTCAGTAGGAGCGGCCATCTGCCACGACCGCCTGGGGGTTTGAGAAGACAGAGCAGAGACACAGAAGGAACAGAAGATCTGATATAAGAGAACTTTCTATGTTACAGAAAGTAAAAAGTTGATAACAGGACACAGTGGATGTTCAGTTACTGGGAGCATCATCCCAGTCGATGCCCCCCGTCCAACAGGGCATTCAAATTCAAGTAAAAATACTTTATTGATCCCAGAGGGAAATTAAGTGTTGTTGTAGCTCAGATAATTAATTCTTTAAGGAGTCATGATGGCTGTGGGCAGGAAGGATTTCCTGTAGCGGTCTGTATTGTAGCGAAACTGAAGAAGCCTCTGACTGAAGACGCTCTGTTGTTGTATGACTGTCTCATAAAGAGGATGCTCAGGGTTGTCCATAATTTTTTTGATTTTATGAAGAATCCTTCTTTGCATCATCATCTCCAGATGTTCCACAGTTGTCCCAAGAACAGAACCAGAACCTTCTTTATCAGGTTGTTTAGTCTTTTTAAATCCCTGGCTCTGTTGCTGCTACCCCAACAGATGACGGCTGAAGAGATTACACTCTCCACAACAGACTAGTAGAAAATATGCAGCATCTTGCTGCAAACCTTGAAGGACCTAAGCTTCCTCAAGAAGTACAGTCTGCTCTGTCCCTTCTTGTAGACGGTTTTACTGTTGCGCCTCCAGTCCAGTCTGTTGTCCAGGTGAACACCAAGGTATTTATACTCCTCAACCACCTCCACTTCTTCTCCCATGATGGAAACAGTGTTTGATTTATCCCTGTTTCTTCTTAGATCTACAATCATCTCCTTTGTTTTGTTCACATTCAAGGTGAGACGATTGTTTCTGCACCATGTCACAAAGTCATGTCATTGCAGCCAAGCAGGATCCCAGACCAGGTATATCTTCTATGGAGAAAAAAACACTCAGAGAAAACAAATTAAACAGTCGAAATAACAAAATGTACTGTAAGACAACTGGAGAGTCGTCGGAGAAAAGGAAGTAGCAGAGTGAAGAAAATTGGTAAGTCTGTCCGCCAGCAGTCTAAGCCTATAGCAGCATAACTACAGAGATAGCTCAGGATGACCTTAGCCACTCTAACTATAAGCTTAATCAAAAAGGAAAGTTTTAAGCCTGGCCTTAAAAGTAAACAGAGTGTCTGCCTCACGGACTAAAGCTGGGAGCTGGTTCCACAGGAGAGGAGCCTGATAACTAAAAGATCTGCCTCCCATTCTACTTTTAGCAGTTAGTTTTAGCAGCAGGTGAACTGGTCGTATTTTAGGTGCAGTCATTTAATTTCATTGTTTATAGCTAATTATCTGTTCAACTTGTTTGGATTGAATATTAATAAAATGAATTTTAAAAAATACTATTAAATATGTTATTTTAAAATTTGACAGGTAAAAACGTTTTGACCCCGTTGATCAAAATGATGGACAACAAAAATGTCTGTTCCAAACCTGCACAAATAGATAAGAAAAAAATAGAATCTCTTGTAGAGAAATTTACTCTACAAAAAGATGTCCTATACTGTAATATTTAGAAGCTATCTAGAACAAACAAATTGTGATTGGTGTGAAAACATTTTCTTTTGATGGTGCTCTGTTCTCTCAGAAAGACTTGAACATGTTTCAGGGATCAAAGGAACAGCACTAGGCTGGTTTTAATCATATTTGTGAGACAGATTCCAGTTTGTTCATGTAAATGATCAATCTTCTTCACTCTCAAGGGTTACTTCTGGAGTTCCACAGGTTTCTGTGCTTCCAATTGGTAGAAGCATTAGACAGCACGGGATACATTTTCCCAGTTATGCCGATGATATGTAATTATATTGATCCATAAATCTTGATGAATCCACTCAGTTAGGTAGATTACAGGCATGTCTGGAAAACAAAAAAAATATGGATGACTCAAAACTTTCTGCTTTTAAATTCGTGGACAAGAAGCTCTAAAAAAGAAACTGCTTAGTTAATTACTTCATCTGGATGGCATTAAATTGGCCCCCAGTAATAACGTAAAGAACCTCGGCGTTATTTTTGACCAAGACTTGACATTTAAATTCCATATTAAACAGGTTTCTAGAATTTCCATCTTTAACCTCATGAATATTGCTAAAATTAGAAACATCCTGTCCAGGAGTGATGCTGAGAAACTAGTCCATGCATTTGTTACCTCAAGGCTGGACTACTGTAATTCTTTACTATCAGGAAGTCCACAAAATGCCATTAAAAGCCTTCCGTTGATCCAAAATGCGGCAGCAAGAGTTCTGATGAATATTAAAAAGAGAGATCACATTTCTCCTGTTTTAGCTTCCCTTCACTGGCTCCCTGTTAAATCCAGAATAGAATTTAAGATCCTTCTTCTTACATACAAAGCCCTTAATAATCAGCTCCATCATCCATCAGAGATCTAAATGTTCCATATGTTCCTAACAGAGCCCTTCGCTCTCAGACTGCAGGTTTACTTGTAGTTCCTAGGATTTCTAAAAGTAGAATGGGAGGCAGATCTTTTAGTTATCAGGCTCCTCTCCTGTGGAACCAGCTCCCAGCTTTAGTCCGTGAGGCAGACACTCTGTTTACTTTTAAGGCCAGGCTTAAAACTTTCCTTTTTGATAAAGCTTATAGTTAGAGTGGCTAAGGTCATCCTGAGCTATCTCTGTAGTTATGCTGCTATAGGCTTAGACTGCTGGAGGACAGATTTACCAATTTTCTTCACTTTGCTACTTTTCTCTTCTACTACTCTTCATTAGCATTGTTTGCTGTTATTTCGACAATTAACTTTGTTTTTTTATTAGTGTTTTTCTCTCCATAGAAGCTACACCTGGTCTGGCATCCTGCAATGTCCTGTTGGACGGGGGGATCTCAGTAACTGAGCATCCCCCATGTACTTTTTATCAACTTTTTACTTTCTTTAATAGAAAGTACTCTTAAATCAGTAATTTTATTGTTTCTGTGTTTTTGCTCTGTCATCTCGAACCCCCAGACAGTCGTGGCAGATGGCCGCTTGTACTGAGCCAGGCTCTGCTGGAGATTTCTTCCTGTTAAAGGGGAGTTTTTATAGGAGGGATTGCTGTAGTTGGAGTCTGCATCAACGGAGCGCAACTGCCAGTCAATTATTCGATACAATCCGCTGGGATTCCTTACATTGATTGAAATGTTTGTATTATTGCATTGAAATCACTTTTCTTGTAAAGTGCCTCCAGATAACATCTGTTGCGAATCAGCACTATATAGATAAACTGATTTGAATTGAAATGTTCTTTAACCCTGTGAAATCCCTGTGACATTTGTTTTGTTAGCATGAGAAAGGACAGGTCGCGCTAGACTTTTATGTTGTCCGTCATTTTGACCGACAGGGTCAAATAATCCGGTCAAAATCCATTTTTACCCATCGATTTTTTAAATGATAACATATTCAACATCATAGTCTTTTTTATTCATGTTATTAACATTCAGTCCAAAAAAGCTGAAGACAGAACTATGTATACAAAATCCAAATCCAAAGCCTCAGTAACTCTTCAACGCGCTGTCAGCTCCCGGTTAGCGGGATGCATTGAGTATGGTGTCCAGGTCTGAGATTATGCTCAGAAGCTCTCATGGCAATCTTTTTTTTTTTTATTAATTTAGTTACCTAAAGTTAAAAATCCAGCTCCACAATCCTGCTGGTCGTGTTTCTCACTAGGACCAGAAAAGTAGAACACATCACCCCAGTTCTAAAGTCCTTACACTGGCTCCCTGTAGCTCAGAGAATAGAATCTAAATACTATTACTAGTTTATAAATCATTGAATGGCTTAGCACCAAAATATGTTGAAGATCTATTGTCACAATATCAAACCCTCAGACCACTCAGGTCCTCTTATTCCAGTCTACTAATCATCCCTAGAATTAGAACCCAACATGGAGAAGCAGCTTTCAGCTTCTACGCTCCCCTTATATGTACCGTAATTTTCGTACTATAAGCCGCTGCTTTTTTTTTTACACCCTTTGGACCCTGCGTCCTATACAAGGATTCGGCTAATTTATAGATTTGTATTACTGGCGGCTAACGGGCTCCGGGGGCGATGTAGCAGGAAGCTCATAAGTGAGACAGACACGTGGGGAAAGATTATGCACCGAAGAAGACAATGCCGGTAGTTTTCATGCACACACCCTGATCATGGATCACAACACACTAAGAAATGCAGCTTTTGAGTTAAAGGCAATTGAGCTGGTTGTCAAAGAAGGATATAGAACTACTGTACGTAAGCTATGGTGAGACGTTGGAGGAGGCAGCGGCAAGAACTAAGTCAGTATAAAAAGACAACAAAAGCTTTCCGAGGACATGAGGACACTGAAGAAGAGAACTTCAGTTGCTTTGATGAAGAAGATGAAGATAGTGATTAATGACTTTTCTGGTAGACTAGTATGTTTTATTTTCTAACCAGGCATGTTACTGTGTTGTATTGGTGCCGTACTGTCGATTTTCAGGCAGAGTTTGAATAAAAAGCAAGCAGCGCAAATTCCGCCACCGCCCATCCCCATGTTGTGATCAAATTCTAACTTTCTGTACTTTTCCAATAAAATGTCTGTTAATTAGACGCATGGCTGTGTTCATCCAGCGGAGAGCGGAGATTAGGGGCTGTTGCACAAGGGGAGTCGCTTATGAGCTGTCTGACACAGGAGAGGAGTGGAGGTTAGCACCACTGGTCGGTGGATACGCACTTCATGTTGGACCAACCCCCCAATTTAATCAGTTGTTCCTGGGCCCATTGCAGACAATTCCTGAAAATTTCATCGAAATGCGTCCAGAACGTTTTGAGTTATGTTGCTAACAGATAGACGGGCACGAAAACATTACATCCTGGCAGAGGTAATAAAAAAAGTCTTCCGTGTATTGTTTTCCTGTGTAAATATCTCATGTTGAAACATGAAAACCTGCAGCTTATATTCAGGTGTGCTTAATAGTCCAAAAATTACGGTAATATTTTTAAATGTCATATGCTTTGTCTGTGTTTTATTGCTATTTTTACTTTATCCCCTAATGATGTAAAGCACCTTGAATTACCTTGTTGTTGAAATTGTGCTATAAAAATAGCATTGCCTTGCCTTATCTGGAACAAACTTCCAGACTACTGCAAAACTGCTGAAACACTGACCTGTTTTAAATCAGTGATAAAAACCCATCTGTCTGGAGCTGCCTTTGAGTAATGTTTTAAAGTGTCATATGCTTTGGATGTGTTTTATGCTGTATTGCTGTTTTTATGTCAAGCACCTTGAATTGCCTTGTTGACCCCTACACTAAACATCTAATGCTAAATGGAACGTGTTGAGAAAATGCAGCGTTTATAACAGAATATTGCTAGAACCACTTTAACACATTTACTTACACAATGTCTCCATGCCTGAGACATTTTCAGTTTTGCTGCAACACAGACCGCTAAAGAAAATCCTTCCTGCCCACAGCCATCGTGATCTACAACAACTCCTTAAAGAATTAATTGTATTAGCTACAACAACACTTAATTTCCCCCTGGGATCAATAAAGTATTTTTTTTATTTGAATTGAATTTGAATTGAGTGCCAGAGTGATGAAGTTCATATTTTAGAAACATGTCTGTTTTTACAAATGCATTTTTAACATTTGAGTGGACTGTAATTCAAGAAATTTGATAAATCGCAGACACAAATTCTGGCTACTGTTAGCCCAGTCCTCAGTAAAATTGTAACAAAGCACGTAAACTTTAATAAAACTTGTCAATATCTTCTAGATGTTGATAAGATCAAGACACTGGAAGCCAAAATCAAGAACAAGCATAGATTGATCGATAACTTTATAAAGAGAAAAGTTGCCCAGTCAAAGAGAATTCTTTGTCTGCCTACTTCTCTGGTTTCCCCACAGGTCCAAGACTTCTCTTCCAGAATAACACATGTCCTGTATCAGATTCCACAGCAACCCTTCCCTGGTTCTTTTCAAACAGCTCTATCCGACAGAAAACCAGGGCTCAAAGTAGAACGTCTGCCAGCCAGGAAGACTGGATTACTGGTGGAAGTTGCTAAAAAGAAAGAGACATTGGCCTTTTGTTTTCAAGTTTACCTAATTTGATCATTTCTTTTGTTTTTATGTTTGTCCACCTGCTGTTAACCTCCTTAAAGCCCTTAGAGTTACTCTGTGCTATTCAAATGTTGGTTGGTTGGTTGCACATTGTTTTGTAGTACCCTCTTCACAAGCAAGGTCAATATTGTCAATTGTGACGTTCTTTAATGCTCTTTGTAAATACCCATCTAATGGCACCAGTTCAAATGCATACAAAACCACTTGGACCATTTTTTTGAGTGGCTTTATCCCCTTTGGTTATTGCCCGGGAAATAACTACAACTGATTTTATTTCCCCTTCTAGTTCTCTTTAGGATGGGTATATCTGACCATCCTTTCAGGAGATCATTTGTGAGGTCAGACACTGATGCTGAATGAGATGACCTAGCTTGCAGTCTCACCTCTAATTCATCCCATAGGATTTTTATCAGGACTGAGGTCAGAGCTCGGTGCAGACCGGTCATGTTTCACCACACCAAACTCGCTCATATGTTTTATTATACCTTGCTTTGTGCTCAGTCATGGTGGAACTGAAGGGGGCATTTCCAAACTGTTTCCTCAAAGATAGCAGTAAATCAACCAAAATCTATTTTATGATGCAGCAATAATTGTTCCTTTCACTGGAACTTTGGGCTCCTGAAAACGCCCCCTCTACACCAATGCAGTCAGACAAGGGCCATTCTCCTGGCAACTGTGAACGCTTGACTCATCCATTGGATTGCCAGACAGAGAAGCAAAATGTATCAACATTGAGTTACAGCTGGTATTTTGAGGCTTGGATGCAGCTGCTTGGTAGTAAAAATCCATTCCATGAAGCCCTGAGAACAAGGTTCTTGAGAAAATCTGAAGGGACCATGAAGCACAAAGGTCCATAGCTTTTGACCCTGCAGAAAGTTTGTGACCTCTGTGCACCATGTGCCTCAGCATCCACTGATGTACTTCTGTAAAAATACTTGCCCTACCACTTGATGGATGAGTTTGCATTGATCTCAGCTGCTTCTATTTTACTCTGTCACTAACAGTTGATGTGTTTGGTAGGGAGAAGATTGTCCCGACACAGGTGGCGTCCCATCAAGCTACCACACTGGAATTCACTAAGCTCCTGAGAGCGACCTAATCTTCTCACAAATGTTTGTAGAAGCAGTCCTCATGTCTTGGAGCAGGGTTTGATGCTCCTGTGGCCATGAAAATGATCAGAACAATTTAATTCAGTTGTGTGCGTGGGTAACAGAGTACTTTTGGCAATATGTGTATTCTCATTCTCAAATTATCTAAAAATCAACAAAATAACCACACAACCTGTGTTTTAGAGATTTTGGAACCTTAACAAAGAGACACTTATGAAACACTTATTCTGTATTTGCTCAGTTTAAAGAAATGAGCAAAAAAATGTTTACTTTTTTTCTTCAAAATAGTCTCAAGTTCAGAATTTGTACTTTTGCCAAGGCCGAAATGTTGAGTTTCTCACCATTTTAGGGCAATTCTTGTTAACAAAAATATATAGATGTACAGAATTTCACTGCTACCTTCTGAAAAAATAAGATTTTTTGTTGTGTGTGAATGCTAAATATGTTAGGCAATTTAATATTGATAAACATCTGCTGAAACGTTGGCAGTTTCAGGTTTTAAATGGTCTAGTCTTCTGAAGTTTCTCCTGTTGATGGTGGAAAATGTGAGGACAAAGTGGGAACGTATGGTTTATCCCACAACAAAGTAACAAGCAATCAGGTATGATTTTGTACTTGTTCCTGAACGTTCACTAGCAACTCACAGAACAGAAGTTCACTTTGCTGCACCATGAATATTAAGAAGAGAAAATCTGTTACATGCAGGTGCATACGCACATATGCACACAGACTATGGTGCTTAGTATAAAGCTTCCCCTGTTGTGTTGGTCCTATGAGAGACATCTCAGGTGGGGAAATAGAATAAAAATAAGAAACTTGTTTTCAATTCAGAGAGGGGCTCAAGCTTGAGTGAAGATTGTCTGAAAGAGAGCGAGATGGAGAGGGTTAGATGGGGAAATGAAGAGAAAAGGAGGGATAGAAGGACAAAGAGAAAGAACGAGTGGCAGAGCAAGAGAGATTTGGAGGAGGTTTTAATTGTTTTCCCATGATGCTTTGAGGAGGGCTCAGGGCTCAAAGCGTCGGAGCAGAAAGCTGTTGGAGAGCCTATCGTCCTGGCAACCAAGCCTGACCCCGTCCCACACACGAACGTGCACACGCACATGTCGACACGTGCATGTGGCAGTTCATTCAGAGTCTGACATCAGCAGGGAGGTATGCAGGGGGGGGGGGGGGTATTCAAAACAGGAGGCTTTAAGTTTTGGGAAGTGATGGAGAGGAGAGGATGAAGCAGGGGATAGGATGATCAAGAGAGGAACAATCTATGAGTGACAAAAGTAAGAAAATTCTAAAAGTTGTATAAAGTTATTGACACTTAAGATATGAGGTTTGTTTCTCCAGTAAGATTATCTTATAACTTTTTTTAAAACAAACTAGCAAAGTTCCTGTCTCCTGAGACCAGAAAACTGCATGGCATTTAACATCCTGGTTATTTTGTGATTCTCAGAAGTCTAATCCAGAAATTAAATTGTCATTTTTCCCCAGTGTGGGAAGAGGATGACTAATCCTGTTCCAAAAAAAAAAAAAACAAGACAGACTGACGGACGTAGGAAGACATTTGTGGAAATTGAAACTTCAGTCACTCACATAGTGACAGTACAACAAAGATAACTTCCATTGTAATTTGAAATAGCTGTTATTAGTGCCACGGGAGTTGTAATTTTTATGGTTCTCATTGTTGGGAAAACTCACTATTGTCAGCAAAAAGTTATTCTCAGCTAACATTAACTACATAAATGTGGTTGTAGCTGTAAGTAAAAACTGTAGCAAATAAAGTGACTTACAAAAGTATTTCTACCACATTACAACCACACACTTCAATGTAGTTCACAGGGATCTCATGTAATAGACCAACACAAAGTGGACCAAGGGTTGCCCTGTATTTAGCCTCCCAGCTGAACAAAAGCATCCCCACATTATGATGCCGCCACCTCTATGCTTCACAACAGGGATTGTGTTTTCTGGTTGATGTGCAGTGTTTGGCTTCCACCACACATTGCATTTTACATGTAGGGCAAAAGGTTTACATTTTCTAAATCTCAGTTGACCAATGCACTTCCTTTTATGTGTTTAATGTGTCCCTACATGGCTTACAAACATGACTCAGATTTGTTTTTAAAACAGTGTTCTTGCCTTGTTTCAATATAGACCAGATTTGATGAGTGCATGTTTAAGAGTTGTCTAGCTTACAGATTTTAACATCCTAGAAGAGTATCCCTGCAGCTCCTCCAGAGTCTTAATGAATTCTTTCTGCCAATTTATCTCATCAATGCTAATCTTGAGCTGCTTTTAAGTCCTGGAGAACAACCGTGATCCAGCAGGAGGAGTGAATGCTGCAAGTCAATGACTGCTGCTGGGATTCCTTAAATAGAAAACTTTTAAACTGATTGGAATGTAGATACAATTGAATTGAAATGACTTCTCAAGTGCCTTGAGATGACATCTGTTATGAATTAGTGCTGTATAAATAAACTGAGTTGAACAGTCAGTGGGTTTACATGCAGTAAGAGAAAACCAAATTATTGCCTTAGTCCGACTGGATTCGGAATTTTGAAATGCATGTACACACTGTATACACCTCAGTCTGGCTGAAGTTGAATTGAACAGGCCTTCTCCTAATCCAGCTATGACACCCAGATAATGTGGTTAGAAAGCCAAATTTCTCTGTATGTAAACGCCATCACATCTTAGTTGAGCTATGTCTGGCCCAGGCACTGCCCCTTCCGGAAGTGACGAATCTGCAGAAGCGGGAATAGCAACACCGGTACGACAACACCCCAGCAGCAATGAGCGTAGCACAATCAAACAGTACAGTATGTACAAAAAGTATCATGGTGCAGCATTGCTGTCATCCAGTTCTTCACTCATTGCGCATATCCTGCTTTTACTACAACTGGTTCACTGCCGCCAGCATTTGTTTAACATTTGTGACGCTATAGGCCAACCGGAAGACTGCCAACGTGAAAAGACGCATGTTGCCCCCTACCGTCATGGAGTCAAAAATACTTCATTCAATAATTCAATTTTCTGAGTGACAAGTAAACTGGGGTAGAGGCTCCCATTGTGGTTAAGCTCGATTATTGTCAAAAGCTCAATTGAGATGTGCATGTAAATACACTGTGTTGGTCTATAACATAAAATTTCAAAGACATACATTTAAGTTTGTGTTTTGAAATTGACGACATATTGCAAAATTCGAGACTTACAAATACTTATGCCCTTATGTGTTAGCATACCATCATTAACAGGATGAAAGTTTATTCTGGAGATGTTTTCAACCGGTCAGCTGAGAACAAAAAAAAGAAAAAGATATCAAAAGTAAATTTATGGTGGTTGTTTTTATTGCTTTGACGTCTTGTATCGTCTCCAACGCAGAAAGGAAGAAATGTGGACTAAACCACCTGACTTTCTTTCCCTACACAATCTTTAGAATAATGTGTGATAATATTCGAAAAATATGTGACCAACTTTTTAAATTCATCTTATAAAACTTTCTAAAAAGGCCTTCACAAATGATTGGCTGTTTTTATGGGGGTGTAAATTTTAGAGTAACAAATATTTTGAGTCAATATAATTCCAATGGTATTTTCATGAGTTTCTACCAGAAGCCTACACTTTTATGCGGCTCAAGGTTTTGCACAACTTTTATTGAAAAGACTGTCAAAAGAACAACCCATGTGCAAAACTTATCATCTGGATTCCCTAAAATAATAAGAATAAATTTTAAATTGGTGCATTGCAACATGTTATGTCAATGTAAATATAAATATACATGCTTTTAGTTCTTTAGTTCATTTAATCAGTCATTACCTTTAAGTATCAATTTAAAGTTTTTCAATCAACAGATATAAAAAAAATGTTTGAATCTGGGTAATGGATAGGCACCCTTCCTGTGCAAGGCATCTGTCACAGTTAGGGGTGTAACGGTTCATGTATTCGAATTTGGATTTTTTTGGTACGGGCTTTTTGGTTCGATACGCGTGTGGCCCAAACAAATCCAGCTGTTTTCTACCTGAACACAAGCAGAATGTTTATGTGCGGAACTCAGAGCGCAGGGCAATGTTCCACAGCGCAACTTTAAAAAGTGACACCAAAACAGAAAGGACTCCCAGCTATCACTAAACGCTGTTATTTGGGAACATTAATGGTTTCTCATGCAGCTACAGTAGAAAAATAAAGATGGACCGAACCAGAACTTTGTCAGCGAACACATCTTTCAGTAGCAATAAGGTCCATAACACGCTCTGCACTGAACTGAACGACTCACCTGAAACAATGTCAATCTGAATGGAAACATCACTGATACTAGAGAAAAACCAGCTGACGTCCAACATGGCTACCAGTAGCATCCAATCAGCCCAAACTCCTTATTTTGGATAAAATGCAAGTTGGCAAAATCCCTGTTGATGAGAAGGGGTTTTTCCAACAGTCGCCCATGCTACATTCAGGTACAGCTGGGAGACTAGGCTGTTGAAACATCAAAACAACTCCAAAGTTATTTAAGTACGTTTTATCCTCAAATATGGACAAAGTATTATTTAAACATTTCTAAATATTAACACTGATGGTTATACTGGTTATACTGTTTTCTACTCTGGTTATGTCGGCTTGTACTACATTATTTAAAAAAAAAAAAACTGTCAAATTAATATCAGGAATTGAAAGGAAGGTATTCAGAAAAAATGATTATTTGTTTAATGCTGATCAAAGTAAAAAAAAAAGTCATATGTACATTTGTATTTATTTTTCTTGATTAAAATGTACCAAAACATGACATTAAAATGCCAAATACGTACTGACCCGTGAATAGAAATTACTGCAGACTTCAGAGGATATTTGAGGTATTTTACACTTTTGCTTTCCACAAACACCTTTTACCAGCATGACACCGGTTTCTAATACACCCTGATTGGCCGATTCTATTCAAACAACAAAGAATTTACTGTTAACAACTTATCTTACCTTACCTGAAACCCCTGCTTCTTCAGATGCAGATTAAAAATTGGAAGAGAACAGCTATAAACCCAAAGTCTTTACAGTTTAGTTTTGGTAATGATCTGAATGGTGCTGGGCTGAATGAAGTCATGAGTTTAGGAATAGACCAGAGTTTTTTATATTGCTTTGGGTAAAATTGTTTGAAACATTTTCTAATGGAGTCGTCTACACCCTTTTTTTAAGTAATATGAAGCCTTCATCAAATTATATTTTTATTTACAATATCACCCTTTCCTGAAAAAAACATGTAGCATTATAAAACACTCAACATTGTCCTAGAGAAACTTATTTGTGTGTAGATGTAAACACTTCACTAATCTGAACCAGACTGGTGATTTGACCTGTCAGGTTTTAAAACTATTGAGAAACCTACTCTTCCTGTTAGAGGAGAATCTTATGTTTGTTGGTGATGGAGGGATGGATGGAGGACAAAAAAAAGAGAGAAAAGTTTGGCCTTCTTTGTTTCCAGGCCTTGATGTGTGACCAACAGCTCTCCTCCCCTCCTGCTTCCCTCTTTTCCACCCTCCATCGTTCATTCGACGTACGGTCTAACTTCTCTCCTCGTTTCCCCACTTCCTGTCTTTCACTCTTTCAATCGCCCTTTTTTTAACCTGCCGTCCCCCAGCTCTTTTTCTTTCAAGATTTCCTGTCCGCTCTTCAGCTCTTTTTTTTTTTCCTCCACCGTTTTCCGTCTCTTCCTCCTCTTCACCTCCTCCACCTCTCCTCCTCCTCTGCCCACCCATACTGTCTCCACAGGGAGCCGCTTCACACTGAGAATGAATCAAAAGGCATAGGGGAGAAATATCCTTTCAACATGCACGCATACTCACACACACACACACACACACACACACACACACACGCATGCACACACAAGTAGACCAGAGGACTGTGTGGGAATGAACCAAGGGGCCTCGCTCAAATCCCTGTCTCTAGGCAACGAGTAGGGATATGCTGGGGGAATAGCATTAAAGTTGTAGAAAAACACACAAAGACAGACACACACACACTTTCAGGCTTACTCTCTTTCTCTTAGTATTTGCAAAACCAATCAGAAATGCTGAATGATACTCAGACAAAAAAAAAAAAAAAAAAAAAAAAGGTGAGTGATACATGTTGCCATGATGTTTAAAGGACTCGCTGAGCATCAAACCCGCACTGGATGTAGAGGTGAGCAACAGCGCTAAGGATGTGTTGGGAGAGCAGTGCATGCGTGCAAATTTCATCACAACAAATAGTCACTTGTGCTTATTTTAGAGTGTGTGTGTGTGTGTGTGTGTGTGTGTGTGTGTGTGTGTGTGTGTGTGTGTGTGTGTGTGTGTGTGTGTGTGTGCGTGTGTGTGTGTGTGTGTGTGTGTGGGTGTGTGTGTGTAAGTGTGTAAGTGTTTGAAAGGGCGACTGCTTGTCTTTGCTCAGTGTGTGTGTATGTGTGTGTGTGTTTGTGTGTGTGTCTGCCACCTCTGCAGCTGGCCCTCCATCAGCAGATTAATAAGCTTTGTTGCCACGCCGACCGGAACCTACTGACAACCATCCAGGCCCAAGGCACTCTGGGTAACGGTCTGACTGGCCGCAAGCTGGTCCTGTTTTTACAGCTCTGTTTTATCCCACACCATGCTCCTCTGTTTGTATGTGTGTGTGTGTGTGATGGTTAATTGCTCTTCTTTTGCCAATGACATCACTGTAACCACAGATGTTTTTTTTTGTGTTTTTTTTGTGTGTGTCCCAGAACGGAGACGCAACAGAAACTCATACATCTATATAAAAGCTAAGGAAACACTTTCAGACTTTTGACTCGTGTCTCTGTTCCTTGTTGAGGCTATTTTCACCTTTTCATCTTTCTTTCTGTTCTTTAAAAAAAATAATCTGTCCTTTTTAAAATAAGGAGATAATCTTGTTAACTTAAAAGTAAATTCGAACTTCACTCTCACTATCTTTATCACAGCTCAGCTTCCCCAACCACCCTATTTTTGACTTTGTTACTATAACTTCACTTGGTCTGCTTCTAAAATGCTTATAGTGCAGCTAAATAATCTTCTTTGTTTTCTTGTCACAGTTAAAAAATACAGGCTGAAGAAGGTTTTTGTTGGTAAACATATTTCTCATGGGGTTATTGACATGAAATGCACACCAGATATAAATAAATCAATTGTAATTAGTTTAACACAGCTCCAATTCAAAGCCTTTTCCACCTTACAGAACAAACAGATTCAAATGAGATACAGAAAACCACTTTTGTAATCAGATTATTCCTATAATATAGATTCCAAATTAATTACATACATTCTAATTTGATGGTAATAATAATATAATGCAGTGAATTGGCATCGGTAAAACCATCTTTCCAGCTGATTGTATCGAGTTAACTTTGCAGCCAACCCACATACCGAGCATGCATGTGGCGATAGTGGGGAGGAAAGACTCCCTTTTAACAGGCAGAAATCTCCTGGGGAACCTGGCTTAATGGCGGAAGTCATCTGCTGCGACCAGATGGGGGTTTGAGAAGACACAAACAACACAGAAACACTGATCTTTCCATGAATAAACCTTTGTGTTAATAAGTGGAATGACTTGGATAAAGTGTGGAACACATGAGGAAAGGAAGCCGGGAAAGAAAGCCAAGAATTCAGCTGAAATCTGTCAGTATTTACAACATAACCCTATCACCTATTAGAGCAAATTAATCTCAGCTGATTTAGTCTGTTTCACATTTCATGATCAATAAAAGCAAAGAGTTCCCTCAACTCCTTCCCTCAAGGCATTGGTCACATAGTTTGCTTTCAAACTTCTGTATATTCCAGTGTTTAACTGTTGAGGCACAAAGTCTAAAAGTGGAAAAAACAAAATATCCCCATAAACCATGCATGGCAGTGGTGGTCCTTTCAATGTTGCTGGGAGAAGATTCAAAAGAATAATCAGAAGAGGTTTCCATAAACAGAAGAGCACTTACAGGAAGTTTCCCAGAATTAGCAGGTACCGTTTTTCTATGAAACTGACAAGTGAAGCGCCCCACACTAAGCACCTACAGTACACTCACTCTCTGCTCAAGACTTCACCGCTTACTAAACGGCTGCTGCAGAACTTTTGGATGAAGCAATAAAATACTGAGAAAACATAGTCTGGTCTGCTCCTCAGAGGCCATTTTGCACAGCATGTTTGGAGGATGACTAACGCTGTAACTGTACGTAAAGCCCCAAAACTGCAGAGCAACATTGAGGTTTGGAGGTGTGGGGCTGGTTTTCAGCAGATTCAATTCAGTTTATTAATATAGCGCCAATTCACGACAGATGTCATCTCAAGGCACTTAACAAGAAGTCATTTCAATACATTTATACAAACATTCCAATTAGTTAAAAAGTTTCCTATTTAAGGAATCCCAGCAGATTGCGTCAGTCATTGGCGTGAGGTTGGGCAGACTTTCCAACCACAGCAATCCTTCAGCAATCCCTCATACTGAGCAAGCATGTAGCGCCGGTGGAGAGGAAAAACTGGTGAAGCTGAAGCTGGTGAAGTTCATGTAACTGAAGTAAGGATGAAGAGACGAATTTACCGAAGCATTCGTGACCAGAAACCTTTTTAACCTCTAAAATGGGTTATGTAAAAGATATTAAAGCTGCTAAAATCCTCCCACATTAATCGAACTACAAATCTATGGAAGGAACTGAATATCAGAGCAAGAAAAAGCTTTAAGATTTGTAAAAGGTTTGTGTGAAAGACTGGACCAAAATCACATCCAGAACTTTGCCAGTACTTGAGTTGTTACCAAAATCTGCTGTTATTCCCTGTTAATTGTCCCAAAATAATATAGTTTACTATAAATGTTATATAGTGAATACTTTTGGCAAAAAAGGTGAATAAATCCCCACTTAAAATTGGTTCTTCAAGACAAATAGGAGAGTAAAACAATCTTATTAGGATTATAAGTACCCTTAACTACCATCTGAAAACTGTTTTCTAATAGCTATTCTTTTTCTAAAATCTTCTTTTCTCACACGTTTACTTTCAGACTTTTAAGGTCACTTCTACCTCATTATATGCAGTCTTTACCTTTTTAGTCATACATTTTAAATCCTACAGCAAACTGTAGACTTTTCTAGATTTTTTTTCCTTTGGCCTTAGTGTTTCTGACCCCTGACCTCCCTTGCTGTGGGCCACAAAGTTGATGTTCTCGCTTTTTCAGCTCATTGTGCAGTCTTACCCATTGTAAGTCATTGTTGCTGCAGCAGCAGGCTGTTTTTTGCTCCTAAATGAGAGCCGAGGTTACTCAGACAGAGCTGAGAAAGCAACTTACAGGTCAAGTCCAAGGTAAAAGCCAGAGAAACCCACCATTCATAAAAATCCAGTTAGAAATTAGATTGGAAAAAAAAGTAAACTCTCAGCGGAGACAACTTTTTTTGGGCTGTTTAAATCCTGAGACCACTAAAAGAAATCATTTTTAAAAATTACCATATCATGCAGCTAACTTAAACTGTGAAAAAAAAGTTTGTGGATCAAAGGCAAAAATACAAGTGTGTCTTCATGTAGCAGGGGACCACAGAAAGTCTCGACTTTGTCTGAAAGTCAAATCAGGCGCTTATTTTTATGTCCCCAAGACCAGTTACCATGTTATTTACCATTCTCTGTTTATATACAGCGGTTTTCTTCACAGTTTAGTCTTTTCTTCGTCCCACATTTTGTTGCCCTTCAATCATAGTTTTTGTTTTTGGTCAGAAACTGTCGCCACACTCCCGTCATTTCTCCTGCTCTGCATCAAGAGCGAATGAAGTAGCAGTGCCCCCTGGTGGCACACCGGCATTACAGCGGAGGTTTGAAGCAACTACTCGCAAATCAAGTCTGATCTTTCAATGCCTTCTTATCAATTGTATCAACGTTAACAAAACAAAAAACAAAACAAAAAAACAGTGGACTCCCAGTTTGTACAGAAAGCAGAGAAAATATCTAAGCATCTGTTTGGAGTTCTATTTCTAAAAATCCAGGATAAAAAAAGAAATACGCAGAGAAAAGTCTTTTCATGTCAGAAAAAGTTGAATTGCTTGAATAAATGTTTCATAACGTAGGACATTTTTTTGAGCTAACTAATATAATTTATCTTATTATACAGTAATTATGCTCATTTCAAAAAAACCTCTTCAGTCTGCTTTAATGTCTTGCCAGGCTGTGAAGTCACATGAAAGCAACCGCACTAACCAACCAAATACCAACTTCTGTCAAGTCATGAGACGTTTTTCTGACAGATCATTTCCCTCAGCTCTAAGTACTGACGTCCCTCTGAGCGGCTCTTGTCTTCAATCAGCCTCTCCTCGGGTGTGATAGTCATGTGAAACCAGTTGCGGAGCAGTTTTTGGGCTCAGGTGTGATTTCCTCAAACAGACAAGATGACTGACATTGGCAGCCAGATAGGAGAACAAGTCCCTGTCAGCACATTTGCACTCTAACTGAGTTATATTTGTATGATAATTATTTGGATTATGGAAGGGGGTGGAACAGAATGACATGAGGTGGAGAAGGAATAGCGCCGAATCAAAGTAAAAGTTGAAAATGACTTGACATTTGGTCCGTGTTAAATTAAGCATGACCAAATGCCACTGACTGCAGACCTCAGTGAAAGCTACTTTGTCTGACCAAGCTCCATCTGCCTTAATGAAGCTAAAAGAGTCTTAAACAGCTTAACACAGTGTTCAGGTTTCTACCTGTGTAAGGCTATACAGTGAGTGTAATGATGCACAGAGCAATAACGTGTGTGTGGATGTGAGCACAGGACAGAAAAAACTCTGTGCACAAAAACTTTACTGTATGCGTGTGTGTGCGTGCGTGAGGGGGAAATTGTGTCGTGGAAAACAGAGACGACATCAGAGTCCATATTAGAGGTTAATTACAACTAAACAACGGGAGCCTGTTCCCATGAAGAATCCTGGAGGATTATCAGCGCTTATTGCTCCTTTAAGTTGTCCGGTTTTTTTTCTTCACTGTGTGTATGGATAGTTTAGCTATAGCCTTAAATGGCCTCTACGTAGTCTGCTTGGATCTGTCTGGGGCTTCTTTACTCAGCGTGAACCATTAAAAGTTTGCTAATTTCTCGCCGTTTTTTATTTTCTGTGTCAACCATGTTGATTTTAAAACATCTGCTGAGACAGTGCAAAACTTTAATCCAAAGCATTTCCTTTCAGAGTAAAATGTTTTCTCTTTAAACTGTTAAGATAAACACTCACCAGCTTTACCCAGACTACAAACAGGTGAAACCAGATATTTACGTACACTGGGGGAGAAAGACACTGAGCATCAAATTAGATAAAACAACATGTTTTGTCAATAAGGGTTCCAGAATATTCCAATTTGCATAATGACTGAGTAACAGGGATTGTCTTACCAATATCTGAGCAGATATACAAACCTCTACGACTCTTTGGGTACAATTATCAGGTGCCTGAAGATGCCATGTTCATCTGCTCAAACGTGATATGCAACTACAAACTGCATGGGGCCATTAGGCCATCATACTGTTCAGGAAGGTATGCAGATTGTGTGTCAGAGATTAATATGTTTTAGTGCAAAATGTGCATAACAATCCCAGCAAAAAAGAAGAGTGTCATTAGCCATGGTGAAATGAGTTCTTAGGCTGAAAAGCCACTCAGAGGAAGAAGCCATTTTTCTAAAAGCAAAACAACACAGACCCTGAACTGACACTTCATGTTGTTTGATAAAAGTAAAATTAAATGTTTTTTGTCGCACTGACCAACAAAACACTGACAAAAAGCTGAAAGTTTGAAAACTGGAGAACACCAGTCCATTTTTGAACTGAAGGGGTGAACTGTGTGGGTTTTTTATTTGTTTGTTTTTTTTTTTTCGTTTTTTTTTTTGCTGTGGGAGGAAATGGTTTTACTTACAACATAGATGGCATCGTGTAGAAATCAGGGGTCACGTTGAGCAAATATTTTCCGTATTTGACAAGTGCTTAAAAGGTGACGGAAAAATCTGAGGTCTATCCGTAATATAAATGCAATTGAATATGTTATCATTTGAATAATGTATAGCTAAAAATTGATTATGACCAGATTTTGTTTTATCCCATTCCCATCAAAATCCCATCAAAATAACGGAAAACTAAAATATGTAGTGCAAACTGGTGGAAATATAAAATTTTTGGCACAAACTGCTGTCTAAAATCGACTATGACACCAAGCAGAGTGTCAGATTAGTCACCAATTAGCAATTAATTTAGTATTTTGGAGTGACCACTGAAAAGCTTAGATCTTAGTCTCTTGAAAATGTATGAAAAATCTATGAAATGTATGAATAAAAAAACTTCTGAGAAGGAATGGGCCAGAATTCCAGCTTGTCCTTTCAGGGTCATTGTGGGGGCCTGGTGCTCATCTCTGGTGATCATTGAGCAAGAGGTGAGATACTGTACATCCTGGATAGGTCGCCAGTCCTTTACAAGGCAACACAGAGACACAGGACAATACCAAGGACACACGAGCACACACACACACACGCAAGTCTGTATTTCTACTCATTTTAGGACTTTATATTGACTTCCATTTATTTTAATAGCTGGATTTATGACTAACCCTAAACCCTGCTTTTCCACTGCGTAACGTCTGCAAAGCTTAATAAGCAAAAGATAGCCGCCATTACGGTCAAGGGGTCTGCTTCCACCAGGCGCAAAACGTATATGTCCCAGAAGGAGCCCTTTCCTAAATTTACGCAGCGGATCTATTTTTTTTTTCACACTACGCTTCCAGAGAATGTCAGTCTCAGCAGTTAAGATTTGCGCCAGACAGAATATACATACAGATTTCCGACTGCTTAACTACAACAACAAAAACATTAACTGTGACACCAGGTTTTAATTCAAGACGACGAGAAACCTTGAAGTGGAGAATCACTCAATTTCTATCACATGTGTCAAACTCAAGGCCCGGGGGCCAAATCCGGCCCGCCACAGCCATTTATGTGGCCCTCTAAACTCTAGAGGACCATATAAATAGAACCTTTAAGTTCTATTTATGTGCACCTAAATACTATTTTATCCGTAAAATCAAATCAGTGTTTATTTGAATAGTCCTAAATCACATCAATGTGAAAAGATGTTCAGTATTTTATTTTAAGAAGTACTTGTCGAATGTGGAGATATTTATTAATATTTTAACATTTTGTTAAAGATAGTTTTGTCAATACTTTCAGCCACAACCGGCCCTTTAAGGACATTCATGATCGTGATGTGGCCCTAAATGGAAATGAGTTTGACACCTCTGAATTATATGATACCAGTGATCATTTTTACAAGAACAACATGAAAAACGAATGTGCATCGACAGAAAAATCTACAGTTTTGAGAGTTGATAATGAGTTTATGATTTTTTTCCAGCATTCAGTTATGCAACTGAAATTCTCCTGTGATTTCGTGTTCACCCAGGACCAGCTGCATGGAGCTCATTCGCAGGTGATGCACGTCTAAAATGCTCCCGGTTGGGAAAGGACGCGCTGCTGAGCTTGTGGTGAAAACGACTCCATTAGGTGCCGCTTAGACGTCCAGTGGAAAACGAGGTAATAGTCATGTTTTTGGACTGTTAGAGAAAGCAGGAGTACCCGGAGGGAACCCACGCATGCAAACATCATGCACATTTTATGCAGAAAGACCACAGGCTGGGATTTAAACACCAAGAGGGCTGTAAGGCAACACCATTTTTTCTAGACAGTCATATTAACTTTAGACCTTTAGTAATGTGTTTAAATTGCTCTTTTAGGCAAGGCAAGGCAAGTTTATTTGTATAGCAAAATTCATGTTACAAGACAAATCAAAGTGCTTTATATAAAACATCAAAAGCATTACAGCAGGGTGCAGAAAAAGCAAAAGTACAGGAATAAAAACCATGAATTAAAATGAGAAAAATGAAAAATAAAAATCTTTAAAGAATCTTAAAAGAAGCCGTGCAGATTTAAAAGTTAGAATGAAAACTTAATCAAAAGCAGCTGAGAACAGGTGGGTCTTTATCCTGGATTTAAATAAACTGAGTGTTTCAGCTGATCTGAGGCTTTCTGGGAGTTTGTTCCAGACATGTGGAGCATAGAAGCTGAACGCAGCTTCTCCATGTCTGGTAGGGGGGTGGGACAATAAAGCACATCTTTAACGATTTCTAAAATAGTGATTAAATGGACAGTTTAATTTGTTGTGGATTTCTTTAAGAGTCAAATACAAAACACCTGATCATGTCCAAGTTTCAAACACCCAGCTGATGATATGAAAGGAAAGATGATGACATTTGTCGTCTTTCTTCACGTCTCCATTCACTTTTCTAATGCTATAGTTTCACAGGCAGCAAAATCAAACCTCAGCATGATGCTTCCACAAGCAGGTACAGTGTTCTTACATCAACTTCAGATCATTCTTGTTGTCACAGAAAATACAACTTTTCTCCCACAGTCATCTCCAATACAGACCAACACCACTTTTGAACTGGAAAATGAAAACTAACATTCGGGTTCAGGAATGATCCAAATCTCTGTCCTACTGAAGATTTGTGAACTATGCTCCTCGGTGCCAAGACACCAACCAATTCAAATAACAGCCACTAATTTCTAATAAGTATAAGTCATGAAATATGCCATATGAGTAATGCCAGAATATTACAAAACAATGTGGTCCCTTTGCAACCTGCAACCCAAGGCAAATCTTTACCCAAAAATTATTGCTGAACATTCATTGCTTTTACTCAGTGCTTTCTGGGGACATTCCACACACGAATCGCTGTCGGTGTGAATGTCAGTCCATACGGAAGCAGTACGGAAACCGGACCGCACTCGGTGTGAATCGGGTGTAAAAATGTCATTTTGTTAAAAGAAAATCTGCTTTAAATTGCCGATTCTTTTATTTTATTTTTTTATTTTGTTTTGTTTATTGTACAGTGGGGCAAAAAAGTATTTGGCAGCCACCGATTGTGCAAGTTGTCCCTCATAAAAAGATGAGAGGTCTGTAATTTTCTTCATAGGTACACTTCAACTGTAAGAGACAGAATGTGAAAAGAAATTCCAAGAAATCTCATTAAATGATTTTTAAAGAATTTATTTGTATAATGGTGCAGAAAATAAGAATTTGGACAATCATAAAAATTCACTTTAATCCTTTGTAATGTAACTTTGGCTGGCAATGACAGAGGTCAAACGTTTCCTGTAGGTCTTCACCAGGTTTACACACATTGTAGCTGGTACTCCAGAACCTAAAAATACACTTTACGTAGCCCCTCTTCAATTGCCCGGGCGATGTGTTTGGGACCATTGTCATGCTGGAAGATCCGGCTACTTTTGATCTTCAATGCTTTCTCTAATGGAAAGAAGTTTTTCCCCAAAATCTCACGATACATGGCCCCATTCATCCTTTCCTTAAAGCTGCTGTCCGGAGTATTTGAGGAAGAGAGAGATTTCCACTACCACCACCACTACTGAATGACAGACGACAGGGCGGAAACTGTAATTCTATTGGCTAAAAAAATTCACCGGTCAGTGTGAAATCCAAAGCGGTCTGTGGGAGGAAGGGGGGACTTAGGAAGAACAACAAATGTTGTGGAGCACTAGCCTTTTATCATAGTATTGAACCCCACTATCAATTTAAATATTTATAAAACTTTGATACATAAATATATTCTCCGGACTGTAGCTTTAATACGGATCAATCGTCCTGTTCCCTTTGCAGAAAAGCAGACCCAAAGCATAATGTTTCCACCCCCATGTTTCACAGAGGCTATGGTGTTCTTGGGATGTAACTCAGCATTCTTCCTTCTCGAAACACGGCGGGTGGCATTTATTCCAAAGAGTTCTATTTTGGTCTCATCTGACCACATGGAAATCTCCTAATCCTCCTCTGGATCATCCAGATAGTCTATGGCAAATTTGAGACGGGCCTGGATATATGCTGGCTTAGGGGCTGTTTACACAACAAAGTTGCAGTTTTTGTTTGAATACGCAGGTGAAAACACACTCCGTTTATACGACAGGGCGTGCGATGTAAAACGATGTAGTACACATCCTTTAGATGGCAGTGTGCCCCGTGTATGCAGTGTTCCAAGGTTCCCCCCCTCACAACCCGGGAAAGAAACATTTCATGATAACTAACAATGGCAGACTCTGCGGGTACAACTCTGGTTGTAGAAGCCTTACAGAAACCAAATAACTTCAGAAGCTGCATCAGAAGTAACAGCATACCTGGATCCACCATTGTTGTTGTTTTTCTGTAGAAAGGCAGATTGCACAATTCAACATGGCCGTAGGCGGCTGGCAGTGACATCATCGTTTTCAAAAGTCTCCGGCTTGCGTTTACATGACAGCGAATCACCCAGCGTTTTCAGAACTATCCACTCTGGAAGCCGTTTTCGAACAGCTGTGTTTTGGCCCCCCCATTTTCCCGCTTTTGTGTAAACGAGAGGCCAAATCACAGAGAAAAACCTCAGTTTTGCTGAATAAAGGTGGTGTGTAAACACCCTTTTAAACAGGAGGGCCTTTTGAGCACTGTAGCATTTCCATCTATGTTGATGTAGTGCGTTACTAATAGTAACCTTTGTTACTGTGGTCCCAGCTCTCTTCAGGTCATTGACCAGTTTCCCCTTGTGCATTTCTGGACTATTTCTTCACGGTTCTCAAGATCATGTATACCCAATGAGGTGAGAACTTGCATGGAGCCCCAAGTCGATGGAGATTGTCATTGATCTTGTATTTATTGCATTTTCTAATAATTGCTCCAACAGTTGATCTCTTCTCACCAAACTGCTTGCCTATTGTAGATTGGCTCATCCCAGTCTTGTGCAGGTGTACAATCCTGTCCCTGGTGTCCATTGACAGCTCTCAGGTCTTTGCCATGGTGGAAGTTGGAGTATGAATGAAGGTGTGGACAGGTGTCTTTTATACAGATAACGAGTTCAAACAGGTGCCGTTAATACAGGTAGCCAGTGGAGGATAGAAGAGCTTCTTAAGGAAGATGTAACAGGTCTGTGAGGGCCAGAAATCTTGCTTGGTTGTAGGTGCTAAATACTTATTTTATGCACCCTTAAACAAATAAATTTGTGAAGAATCATACAATGGGATTTTCTGACATTTTGTTTTATATTCTGTCTCTCAAGGTTGAAGTCTACCTATGATGAAAATGACAGACCTCTCTAATATTTTTAAGTGGGACAACTTGCACAATCAGTGGTTGCCAAATACTTTTTTGCCCCACTGTATCATCTCTGGAAAATAAACAGCTTAAACAAACAGCTTAATTACATAATTTAAAGGCCAGAATTGATATGAGATTCTGGCTGGCAGCGTAGCAGAGATGCTGCGAGTTACAATGAACAACAACAAGTACCTCTTTCATTTCCTGCCATATTAGCACTTTCTCTACCCAGCAGAGGCAAAAAGACCAGAACTTCCCCTGGGAATGACAGCACTTTATCTCTTCATCTTCAATGATTCCCCTGCCTTGGGGGTGCAGTCTTAAAGGAATAATACTAAATGTCAGCAAAGACATGACCAAGGTTATTTTCTTCTCTCCCTGTGGCACATCATGTAAAAATGGTAATATATAAATGTGTAAATTTAAACTCAAAAGTTGTACACAGTGAAATCTACTCAATACTGAAACCAGGAATTTCCATATGTCCATATTCAATTCAATTCAATTCAGTTTTATTTATATAGCGCCGATTCACAACAGATGTCAACTCAAGGCACTTAACAAGAAGTCATTTCAATACATTTATACAAACAGTTAAAGAGTTTCCTATTTAAGGAATCCCAGCAGATTGCATCAGTATATATATCATGAAAATAAATGATGTGCACCTCGACATCATGTAGGCAACAGGCTTTACATGAAGTATTGCTAAATAAAACTACTGTTCCTCAATAATAATATGATCCGTATATGTATCATAAAGTCATAACATCTAGAAGATGGGGAGAAAAATCTTTTCTCAAATCATGAAGACCTCATTAATGCCTAAAGGGCAACGCGCCCCCTACCAGAGTCTTACTCCAACTACATTTCCAGTTTGAAAAATGTGGCAAAAGGAGGCATTGCCTGGCAGATCGGGGGACGCGCAGAGGGAAAGGCCTGGGCGGCGTCAACATTTCCTTGCTATTCCAACTCCGACTCGCTACGGAGGTGTGGCCAAGACTGGGCTTGTTTTATACTCCAGAGCGGCAGGATGGCTAACATCAGCCATCACTGCCGAGCAAATAGCAGTGCCCGATTCAAATTCAAGTGAAGTGTAGTGTTTTGACCTGAAGAGGGCGCCACACTGACGGTTTTTGGTAGAAAATTTATATTTTTACAAAACTGTAATAAATTACCAAAAATAATGACCAGACATGTAGACAGCATCATTACACACTCATGCCTTATACACAAGTATCTCACAAAACGAAAATATTTTTCTACAGTTTGGCCTGTCATCCATGCAAAAACGCAGATTTATGACACAGAAAACAAATCTTTCTCAATACTTCGGCCAAAGTGAAGATTTGAGTTTTCTCAGTTTTAGTTTTAGAGTTTTAGGCTCCGCTACGTCACTTTCCGCGACAAAAATTCTCCAACATCACTTGTGCGACCAGTTTTTACTCAGAAACAGCATTTATGCCCTCAGAGCTGTGTTAGCATCATCGATTGTCCAAGCGCTTTTTGCTTGCTAGTTTTTACAAGCTCAATAACTGCTCTATGTAAAGGTTTGAACGTTACTCTGAGTGGGTTGGATTTGGGGGAACTACTGCCCCCTACAGGTTTGGCATGTCTATGAATGTGCTTAACAATGCACTTATGAGGTTAGGTGTGGACAGAGTTTTTTTGTTAAACGAGGTGGTGAGGAAATTTGTTTTTGAAAAGCCCTGGCTACATTCAATTCAAAAATACTTTATTGATCTCAGAGGGAAATTAAGTGTTGTTGTAGCTGATATAATTAATTCTTTAAGGAGTTGTTGTAGATGATGATGGCTGTGGGCAGGAAGGATTTCCTGTAGCGGTCTGTGTTGCAGCAAAACTGAATAAGCCTTCGACTGAAGGTCCTTTGTTGTTGTATGACAGTCTCATGAAGAGGATGCTCAGGGTTGTCAATAATTATTTTGCTTTTATGAAGAATCTTTCTTTGCATCATCATCTCCAGTGGTTCCACAGTTGTCCCAAGAACAGAACCAGCCTTCTTTATCAGGTTTTTGAGCCTTTTTAAGTCCCTGGCTCTGAAGCTGCTACCCCAACAGTTGATGGCGGAAGAGATTACACTCTCCACAACATACTTGTAGAAGATTTGCAGCATCTTGCCTAAGCTTCCTCAATAAGTACAGTCTGCTCTGTCCCTTCTTGTAGATGGCTTCACTGTTCAGTCTCCAGTCCAGTCTGTTGCCAAGGTGAACTCCAAGGTATTTATACTCCTCAACCACCTCCACTTCTTCTCCCATGATGGAAACAATGTTTGACTTATCCCTGTTTCTTCTGAAATCTACAATCATCTCCTTTGTTTTGTTCAGATTCAAAGTAAGACGATTGTTTCCACACCATGTCACAAAGCGGTCCACCAGCTCTCTGTATTCAGCTTCTTGTCCATCTCTGATACACCCGACAATTGCAGAGTCATCTGAGTATTTCTGCACATGACAGGTCTCTGCTTTGTACTGGACGTCTGAGGTGTACAGAGTGAAAAGGAATGGTGAGAGTACGTTCCCCTGTGGTGCTCCTGTGCTGCTGAACACCTGGTTTGACACACAATTCTTCAGTTTCACAAACTGTGGTCCGTTTGTCAGGTAGTCATTGATCCAGCCGATAGTTGAGGGCTCCACCTGTGTGTGGTGGAAAATTGTTATGTAATTAGGAATTAATTGTATATTCTCTGTTTAGTGAATGTATCTAAGGCAGAGGACAAGGTTAGGGGCAAGCTTATTGTTCCAGCTTAATGTTATGAGAAAGATATATGTGTTCAGGTCACCAGAGAGACAGACGCCGGGGCAGTAAGATAACAGTCTGGCCTTCGGATGAGCTGTGTTATGCGTTGATATGAGACTCGCATGGAGCAGCTGTCCGGAGGCGGGGCGTGAAGGTTGGAGAAGACATCTACAGAGATAAACAATGATTGCTGAATACTATTTAAGCGGTTAGTTAGAAAGGGTGGTTAGGGTGATGCACGAGTAACTCTGTCCCCTCCATGGTCTGGCCAGACATGTTTGAATTAAACATGACACCAGGCCATCTTCCAAAAGTCTTCGCCTCACTGTGCGTGCAGATGCGCTCACACCTGCCTGCTGCCATTCCTGAGCAAGCTCTGCACTGGTGGCACTCCGATCCCGCAGCTGAATCCTCTTTAGGAGACGATCCTGGTGCTTGCTGGACTTTCTTGGATGCCCTGAAGCCTTCTTAACAAGAATTGAACCTCTTTCCTTGAAGTTCTTGATAATCCTATAAATTGTTGATTTAGGTGCAATTTTAGTAGCCACAATATCCTTTGCCTGTGAAGCAATTTTTATGCAACGCAATGATGGCTGCACGCGTTTCTTTGCATGTCACCATGGTTAACAATGGAAGAACAATGATTTCAAGCATCACCCTCCTTTTAACACGTCAAGTCTCCCATTCTAACCCAATCAGCCTGACATAATGATCTCCAGCCTTGTGCTCGTCAACATTCTCACCTGAGTTAAAAAACTTAAGCAGCAACTTTTCCAATTTCCAATATTTATGTAATTCTCAAAACTTTTGGCCACGACTGTACTACAGGAAGAGGCGTGACATGCTCCAAAGTCCAGTGATTCTGCAATATACTCCACTGCTTAAGTATGTTGCATTGCAGTTGGTGATTGAAGACTTGAGTGCAGCTGCTCAGCCATAGAAACCCATGCCATCAAGCTCTCTATGAACTGTTCTTGAGCTAATCTGAAGGCCCTATGAAGTTTGGAGTTCTTTCACCATTGATTCTTCAGAAACTTGGCAACCTCTGCGCACCATACGCCTCAGCTTTTTCTAACTCTGCCCTGTGATTTTTTTGCAGCCCATCAGTAAATGAGATGCCGTTGCTCCTTCTTATTATAAAACCACACAAAGTAGACAGTGTAATTTTTAGTTATGAAGAAAATTCTAAACTAAACTTATTGCACAACCGGCATCCAGTCCTGGAACCACGCTGGAACTCCTGAGAGTGACCCATTCTTTCGCGAATGTTTGTAGAAACACCATAAATGGATAAGTACTGGATTCTAAACACCTGTAGCCATGAGAGGGGATGATTTGATATGTTTGGTTTATCAATTTTAGGGGTAATCTTGTTTTTAGAGCAAGAACAAGAAGATAAAATTATTTTCCCCTATTTTCCTTTCCTTCTTATGGCAATCATTGACAATTTTCCTTTGGGATACATTATGTTATTTTCCCAACACTTTATGTTTGTTGAAAGTATTTGCTAACAGCTCCTGTTTGGGTCATCTTCCACTTTTCTCTATGCTTTGTGGACATAACATATTTTTTGAATATCAGCCCCTGTTTATATTAAGGAATAATTTAAAATAAAAGAGAACAGGAAAAATTAACTGTTATCCTTCTTAGATTTAATGATTAGGATTTACGCCTCGAAACATTGAACTGTTTTAGGTTCTAGAACTTGAGGCAGAGGTTTTAAAGATCTTGCCCTCATATGCAGTTCAGTTTTCTCACATGATTGGCAGAAATATGATATACATCAGGTGTTTTGTAAAAGGCTTAAATCTAGTCACCAAAGTCAAAGCTGAACCATTGAAATCTTGAAAAGTTATTGATCCCTCGGAGTCGCAGCTCCCGGCCTGAGCCCTCCCTGTGAGACAAAAGTGTGCGTCCCAGCAGAAAATTAGCGCATTTAGCTGTCATCGCTCGGCTCGCTTTACAGTTCCAACCAACATTCACACAGAGAGCCCTAGCCTCTTTTCTCTCCTTCCATCCATCCTCCTCACTTCCCACCCCTACCCTCGATTACGTGCTCGCGTTCCTTTTTATTCTTTCATTTTTTTTTAAGACAGAAAGGTGATCCCTGTATACCTCAGAGATCAAGACAGGAAGGTGTAAACTGCAGATAAATGTGATCAAGTGTCTCTGCTATCACAAGCCCTCACATCGAAGTGGCTGGCTCGCTCGCTGGGTGTACCTCCCCCCCCAGCCCCTCCCTTTTCACCGACATGGATTAGCTGGCCCCTCTTTGTACCTTTCAGTGAAAACAGAGAGGTAGAGATGAGATGTCGTCTCCCCTTGGAAATGTTTAACGGTCAAGATCACAAAACACTGCTTGCCAATATTATTAAGCCCATGGCTATGTTAATGTACTATGTGAGTAAAATCTTGACTCCAATAGAAAATATATCTATAAGGGCATTTGTAATGAAAATACAAACAATAAATCATCAATATTATCAAGGTTTGACATCTATAGGTGCAGTAAATCTGTTTCAGTTTAGGACAAATATACCAGTTTACCTGCTGAGGGTAGCCGTTTTAACTAAAGAAACACTAAGAAAGGTAAAGAATGTAGGCCCCAGACGTCATAAAATGGCATCATTTCCACATACACTATGGGAACTGGTCAACATTTGAAGCCAAATGAGTGGAAAGTGTAAAATAGAGAGATTTGAACAGGTTTTAAGTGAATTAGCTATTTCATTTTTAAAAAGTGCACCAATCAGGCCTAACATTACGACCTGAGTGGTTTACGCTTGACAATGTGCCACAAACTGAGATGTACTGTTTATTATTATGCCTTTCTATCAGTTGGGCTATCATCTCAGCCACCCTTCATTAACAGGCCTCGACAGATCACAGCTGTTCTTTCCCTGAGGCACTGTTCATAGACGCCAACCACACCAGAGTGGGATCACTCCATGCTTACTGCTGTTTTAGAGCTGCTTTGGCCCAGTTGCCTGCCGTTGCAATTTGGCCCTTCTCAAATGTGCTTGCAATACTAACACGTTCCCATTTTTTTCTGCTACTGCTATGAGCTGGTGGATTCAAAAAAAAAAAAAAAATATTCTAAAAGACTTAAAACGTTGCAATTAACATCCTGCATGGGAAAATAAAATGAATAGCTGTAGGGACTGGTTTAGGCAGGCATGAGAAGACAACGGTATGGTTAGCTCGCTTGGAACTCCATCTACCTTGCCCTCTAAAAACAGCTTCTCATCTGGGAGCCCAAACAGCTCAGTCCAGGGCCTCACTGGGCAGCCAGCCCAGTGACAGGTCTTCAGTTCGGTTTTGTTTAAAAAGGAGGGTTTTCCTCACCCCTGCTTTCCAACAGACGCGCGTTTTACTCACGAGTTCAGCAGCATGTCCCTGCCCACCAGGTGTATTTTAGACGGGTATCACTCACAAAAGCGTTCCACCCAGCTGGTCCTGAGAGATCATGAAATCACAGGAGAATTGCAATTCAATTCAATTCAGTTTATTTATATAGCGCCAATTCACAACAGATGTCATCTCAAGGCACTTAACAAGAAGTCATTTCAATACATTTATACAAACATTCCAATCAGTTAAAAAGTTTCCTATTTAAGGAATCCCAGCAGATTGCGTCAGTCATTGGCGTGAGGTTGGGCCCCGTTGATGCAGACTTTCCAACCACAGCAATCCTTCAGCAATCCCTCATACTGAGCAAGCATGTAGCGACGGTGGAGAGGAAAAACTCCCCTTTAACAGGAAGAAACCTCCAACAGAACCAGGCTCAGTAGGAGCGGCCATCTGCCACGACCGTCTGGGGGTTTGAGAAGACAGAGCAGAAACACAGAAGGAACAGAAGATCTGATATAAGAGAACTTTCTATGTTACAGAAAGTAAAAAGTTAATAACAGGACACAGTGGATGTTCAGTTACTGGGAGGATCATCCCAGTCGATGCCCCCCGTCCAACAGGGCATTTCAGCCAAGCAGGATACCAGAGCAGGTATATCTTCTATGGAGAGAAAAACACTGAGAGAACACAAAGTTAACAGTCGAAATAACAGAATGTACTGTAATACAACTGGAGAAAATTGAAGAAAATTGGTAAGTCTGTCCTCCAGCAGTCTAAGCCTATAGCAGCATAACTACAGAGCTAGATCAGGATGACCTTAGCCACTCTAACTATAAGCTTTATCAAAAAGGAAAGTTTTAAGCCTGGCCTTAAAAGTAAACAGAGTGTCTGCCTCACGGACTAAAGCTGGGAGCTGGTTCCACAGGAGAGGAGCCTGATAACTAAAAGATCTGCCTCCCATTCTACTTTTAGAAATCCTAGGAACTACAAGTAAACCTGCAGTCTGAGAGCGAAGGGCTCTGTTAGGAACATAAGGAACAATTAGATCTCTGATGTATGATGGAGCTTGATTATTAAGGGCTTTGTATGTAAGAAGAAGGATCTTAAATTCTATTCTGAATTTAACAGGGAGCCAATGAAGGGAAGCTAAAACAGGGGAAATGTGATCTCTCTTTTTAATATTCATCAAAACTCTTGCTGCCGCATTTTGGATCAACTGAAGGCTTTTAATGGCATTTTGTGGACTTCCTGATAGTAAAGAATTACAGTAGTCCAGCCTTGAGGTAACAAATGCATGGACTAGTTTCTCAGCATCACTCCTGGACAGGATGTTTCTAATTTCAGCAATATTCCGGAGGTGAAAGAAAGAAATCCTAGAAACCTGTTTAATATGGGATTTAAATGTCAAGTCTCGGTCAAAAATAACGCCGAGGTTCTTTACGTTATTACTGGGGGCCAATTTAATGCCATCCAGATGAAGTGATTGACTGAACAGTTTCTGTTTAAGAACTTCTGGTCCAAAGACAGCAACTTCTGTTTTGTCAGAATTTAAAAGCAAAAAGTTTAGGGTCATCCATGTTTTTATGTCTTCCAGACATGCCTGTAATCTACCTAACTGACTGGGTTCATCAGGATTTATGGATAAATATAGTTGTGTATCATCTGCATAGCTGTGGAAATTTATCCCATGCTGTCTAATGATTCTACCAATTGGGAGCATATATATGGTGAACAGAATTGGTCAATTCAATTCAATTCAATTCAAAATTACTTTATTAATCCCAAAGGGAAATTAAATGTTGTTGTAACTCATTATGCAAGTTTCTTCAAAGATTTGTTGTAGATGCTGATGGCTGTGGGTAGGGATGATGTCTTGTGGTGCTCTGCAGATCTGAAGAAGCCTCTGACTGAAGACGCTCTGTAGTTGTATGACAGTCTGATGTAGATGACGCTCTGGATCTATGGCGTCTTCTTTTCAACTCATCAGGGTTTTGTGGCTGTAGTTGAGGTATTATTTGAGCTTTTGTGATGTTAATCAGCTGCTGCCAGTTGTAAACCACCTTGTTGCCATGGTTATGCATCATAACAAATGTCAAAAAATAAAAAGCATCAGCAAAAATCCTTCCAGCTGCACATCATTCAAAACCAGAGAGAACAGCTGTCCACAAAAACAACGCCTCCACCAGAAAAAGAAGAATTAAAGTTTTAAAAAAGAAAAAAATATGAACCAAAGTAACAGAGCTACTCCAACATGCTGCCACCTTGAGCGGCGCAATTCCGGAATTATGTCCAAGCACAGAACCCTGTGGAACTCCACTAGTAACTCTTGAGAGTGAAGAAGATTTATCATTTAGATGAACAAACTGGAATCTATCAGACAAATATGATTTAAACCAGCTTAGTGCTGTTCCTTTGATCCCTGCAACATGTTCAAGCTTTTCTAAGAGAATATTATGATCGACTGTGTCAAAAGCAGCACTGAGATCTAACAAAACCAGAACAGACACAAGTCCATTATCTGAGGCCATGAGAATATCATTAGTAACCTTCACCAGTGCTGTTTCGGTGCTATGATGAGCTCTAAAACCTGACTGAAACTCTTCAAACAGCTCGTTATTGTTTAAATGCTCACAGACTTGATTAGCAACAATTTTCTCAAGGACTTTGGATAAGAAAGGAAGGTTAGATATAGGTCTGTAATTCACTGAGTCATCTTGATCAAGGGAAGGTTTCTTGAGTAAAGGTTTAATTACAGCTATTTTAAATTCCTGTGGTATGTATCCGTTTACTAAGGATAGATTCATCGTATCCAAAATGGGGCCAGGAACCAAATGGAACACTTCTTTAAATTATTTGGTTGGAATTGGGTCCAACATACAAGTTGAAGGTTTTGATGAGGCTAATATTTTTGATAATTCCGAAAGCTCGACTGAATCAAAACAGCCTAAGCACAACTGAGGATCTACAGTTCTTTCCGATACTGCCTCATTTACTGAGGAAGAAGTAATCATGTTTGGGAGGATGCCAATTATTTTATTTTTAATAGAATTAATTTTATTTACGAAGAATCCCATAAAATCATCACTGCTAAGAGCTGGGGGAATAATTGGCTCAACAGAGCTATGACTCTGTGTAAGTTTGGCAACTGTACTAAAAAGAAACCTAGGATTGTTTTTATTCGCCTCTATTAATGATGAAAAATATGCTGTTCTAGCTTGTCGAAGGGTCTTTTTATACAGCAGTAGACTGTTATTCCAGGTTAAATAGGAATCCTCTAGGTTTGTAGAGCGCCATTTTCTCTCCAACTTCCTAGTATTCTGCTTTAAAGTACGCAACTCTGCGTTGAACCAAGGAGTCAGCCTCCTATGGCTAGCCACTTTCTTTTTTAATGGGGCTACACTTTCTAATGCCAAACCCAATGAGGACGTAACGCTGTGAACCAGATCATCAATTTCTGAAGGGTTAGAGATAGAATTGCTGCCATCCACTGTGTTACTCTGAGACACTGAGGAAAGTAAGAATGGAACAGATTCTTTAAAAATTGTTACAGCATTGTCTGATAAAGCTCTACTATAATGAAATTTTCTTTCAGATTTAAAATGGTCAGTTAAAGTAAATTCAAAAGTTATTAAGAAGGGGTCAGACAGGACCGGGTTATGTGGGTGGACTGTTATTTCCTCACACTCAATACCGTATGTCAGTACAAGGTCCAAAGTGTGTTTGCCCGAGTGGGTCGATCCCTGTACTTTTTGAGTAAAGCCAATTGATTCTAAAATAGCACTAAAGGCTGCATTTAGGCTATCACTTTCAGTATCCACATGAATATTAAAGTCCCCCACTATAATAACCCTATCAGTATTTAATACTAAATCAGATAAAAAATGTGAGATCTGATCCAAGAATTGAGAGTAAGGGTGGACGATACAAAACCACAAACAAAAATGGTCTTAATGTTTTGCAACTTGGATGAGGAAAATTAAGGGTTAGATGTTCAAAAGAACTGTAGCTATCAATTGGTCTGGGACTAATTAGTAAATCAGAACGAAAAATGGTTGCAACTCCTCCTCCTCGCCCAGTATTTCTAGGAATGTGAAAATTTAAATGACTGGAAGGAGTTGACTCATTTATACTGACATAATCCTCCTGCTGCAACCAGGTTTCTGTGAGACAAAGGAAATCAATGTGATTATCACAAATCAAGTCATTTACTAACAAAGTCTTTGAGGAGAGAGATCTTATGTTTAATAAACCACATTTAATAGATTTATTTTTCTGTTCAGTCAAAGTTGTATTTATTTTTATGAGATTTCCATAATTTGCTTTTGTTGACTTAACTTTTAATCCATTTAATTTTGGCCATGGGCAAGACACTGTTTCTATAGGGTAATGGGGGGGTAACAGTACAGAAGCAGCAGAGAGGTGGGTTAAACTACGACTCTGCTTCCTGGTCTGGACCCTGGGTTGTCAGTGTTTTGGAGGACTAATAAATTCGGCCATATTCCTAGAAAGAAGAGCTGCTCCATCCAAAGTGGGATGGATGCCGTCTCTCCGGATCAGACCAGGTTTTCCCCAAAATGTTCTCCAGTTATCAATGTCGCCCACATCGTTTGCAGGACACCACCCAGACAACCATTGATGGAATGACAGCATGCGGCTAAACATGTCGTCACTGGTCCGATCAGGCAGGGGACCAGAAAAGATTACCGAGTCTGACATTGTTTTGGCAAACTTGCACACCGAAGCAACACTAATTTTAGTGACCTCCGATTGGCGTAACCGGGTGTCATTACCGCCAGCGTGAATAACAATCTTCCCGTATTTACGCTTATCTTTAGCCAGCAGTTTCAGGTAGGATTTGATGTCGCCCGTTCTGGCCCCTGGCAAACATTTGACTATGGTCAATGGTGTCTCTAATGCCATATTTCTGACTATGGAGCTGCCAATTACCAGGGTCGGCTTCTCAGCGGGTGTGTCGCTGAGCGGGGAAAATCTGTTAGAAACGCGGACCGGTTGGTGGTGGCCCGGGGGATGGGTCCTAGAACTATGCTTCCTACGTACCGTCACCCAACCAGCCTGAGGTCCCGGCTGCGCGGGCTCTACCAGAGGACAGCTAGGGGGATCTATCCTTGTTGGCTCCCCGCTGGCTAATGGGCTTCGGCTATCTGCTGGTTTTTCAACAGCGCGGAGCCGTGCTTCTAATTCTGATACCCTCGCCTCCAAAGCTACAAAAATATTACATTTATTACAGTTACCATTATCACTAAAGGAGGCAGGGAAGTAACTAAACATCTGACAAAGAGAGCAAGAGAGAAGAGAAGAGTTAGAGACAGGAGAGAGAAGAGAAGCTAAGCTAACTGAGCTAGCGAGACTTTACCACCCCAAGAAAAGCTGTGTGAAACAAGGAGTTCCCAAAACGTAAAGTACACCACCACAAAACGTGTATTTTAGTGTGCTTGTGTGTTAAAATAACTTAGAAAGGGCTCAGCAGAGAGAAAATAAGATCAATTCAAGAGACTCTGAACACCAAACAGTTTACAGGGAGCGCAACAGTGACAACAGGAAATGACGCAATACGGCTTACCCCGTCGAATCAGCTGGTAGCACAATCCATTCTGTTGAACTCGGAGGGCTTTATGCACGGTGCATTTAGTAGAACTTCCGGTTTTCAATAAGCCAGTAGGTGCATTTCCGGCTACGGCTGTGTGAAAGCATTGTGGCGGTAGAGAGCAGCACTGACGTAAATAAAGCAATGAGATATTACTTATGATCGAGACGACAGATGGTTTAGTTTGGTGTACCAATATAATAGTATAATATAGCAGTATGAAATGAAGCCATCTTACAAGTTTCAGCAGCACGATGGGTCGACAGCTGAACACTGTAGTGTTCTGTTGTGTATTGTCAGCTAAATATAATTCAGCTGTCATTTTTCACACATTTCCATCGGACAATCAATACGAAAGAGATGGATTGTGAAGATTAGAAGGGAAAACTTCATCATCTCTCACCTCAGCCGTGTTTGCAGTCGACACTTTGCAGCACAGGACGTCAAAGAGCCGAGTGAGGAAGGAGGCTAAAGCACAGCGCCATTCTGGTTTTATTTCATTGGAGCAACTATTCTCTCGGTGTAAGTATGCGGCTTCTCGCTCTTCTTCATGGATCTGAAGCAGCTCGCCCTCACTGTCACTTCTCCTCTCTCACTCTTGTTGGAAAGAGTGAGAGAGAGAAATAGCCGTAGCTTATTAGCAATTACGGATAATGCTAACCTAAGAAAACATAATATAAGAAGCAATGCATTTATCTCAAATAACAGTACAAATACATGTCTGTGTTAAAAGTGAGCTTAATATTAGTTGTTGAACATTAAGCTGTCCTTATCAGTGTCCTAATCAGACTAACATATTAATATATCTGTCTCAATGTCTTTTGATGATGCTACCTCCAAGCTACCGACGTTAGCTAAACACTTAATTTCATAATCATGAATAAAGTTGGTTATATACAGCTTAAAGCCCTTCACCAGCTTGCTCGCAGAAGTCGCTGTGAGTTTTTTTTTAAATCCGGTGGACATCATATACGGTGATGGTCTTGAAGACAGCGGGTATAAAATGCAATTTTGTCCAAACTACGTTGGGACAGTTTTGAGACGGAAGTGATGGGGCTGTCTTATCGTAATCAGGAAGTGACCTAAAGGGTAGTATAAAGGGAAAAAATTTCTGTCCATGTCTTCTCTTCTTTCATGTTGTCCTTGTAAAACTTATCTCTGGTATCATATAAATTGGGCGATTCTCCACTTCAGGGATTAAATTCTTGTCATCCATGATAAAAACCAGCAAATCAGACCCACAGACCAACTGACTTCAACCCTGGTGTCACAGGTAATGACGTTTTGTTTAGTTTTTTCATAGTTAAGCAATCGGAAATCTGCGTGTGTCTTTTATTTTTACATTTTCCGGATGCCTTATACTGCTCCCATGTCTGATTTCCTGTCTGTCCTGATCTAAACTGCTGAGCTTGACGCGTTTTAGAAGCGTAGCACGTAAAAAATACTCTCGCCACATAAATTAATGAGAGACATGTCCGATTCGCGCTGCTTTGCGGTCTGTGGAAACGGACCCATTGACTGTAACGGCAGCTATCAGCTGCGTATTACGCTTCGCAGATGTTACACGCCGCTTAAGCGTCCGGTGGAAAGCAGGAGTCAGGGTAACACCTTTGATTCTGCTGAAAGCGGTTTTCTTCCAAAACACCAAACCGTGTATCCTCTCCGTGGTTTCCTCAATTCACAATGCTCTTGTTTTGTGCAGCACACCCACAGGTGAAACTCATCAGCCTAATCAAGGCGGTGTGCATCTCTCCATGATGATGCATCCGCTGCTGCAGAACATTTGACCACCAGACAGAGGACATCTGCACCATACTTTGTTTCTAAGCTAAAACCGGTCCAAAATGTAAAAATGTAAGGCAATTTCCCATTACCCTTAACACTACTAACTCAAACATGTGCAAAGAGGAAGACATCTCAGTGTTAGGAGCCTCACCTGTCAGTGGGCATGCTGCTATGTCCAACTAATGGAGGTGTTTCCAATAATTCTACAGCGCTTGAAATTGTCTTATTTCTAAGTCTGACAATAAACCGTAAACCTCAGCTCAAGAGGGTAAATATGGGGGATAGAGTGACTAACTGTCCTCCTTCCCCCGGGCATGTCGACTTTCCACGTGCTGTCAAATGGACAAATGAGCTTAAACTGACTAGTGTGATGCGTAGAACACGACAGCCTTTCTCACATCTGACGTCCTCCTTGAGCTGCTGCCTAGTGAATGGTTCTGATCCGTTCATAGACGGAACGGACAGTGGCCTGTGCTGCGATGTGCCGCACCACATTGCCTTCCGCTGCGCAGCGCGACGTTGCAACTGTTTACAAGATATCAAAGCGGAAGTGTAGCTTTACGGACACCCAGAGCTGGCATATGTGTTCCTGTGTGTGACAAAAGAGGCAAAGATCCAGTAGGTCCACATGAACTCAAAATCTATAATAATGCTGTAGAAAAATGTGAGAGTTCATCTTTAAATTGACTAAGGAGGATGAAGATGCACTTTGTCTTTACATTGAAAAGAAAAATACTTGTTTTCTCAGAGTATTATTTCAGATTTTTGTTTAATTTTGGTCCAGTATGACCTAAAAAATGACCTAATATTAATATTACTGGTAATTTTCTAATTCGGAAGAGGAATTTTTTCTATTATTAATTAATTTCCAGAGGTTTTAATGTCATTTTTGTACTTGTGGAATCTGAAGTTTGTTATTTAACTGTTCATTCTAACCTCGTGGAGAATCCATGCTTTAAATATGTTAAAATCAGAGATCTTGGCCCGTTCCTGATTGGGCCAAGTGTCCTCTTTTTTTGAAAATCAAAATATGGCCACCCTGCTGTTGGGTTTAAGTTCTGAAAAATAACCAGGTATTATTACCAAAACGTTTTCACAGATTTATTTTAATGAACTGTTGACGCTGGTTGAGGTCTAGACCCCGCCTAGTGGGTTTCATAAGTGCATCAGCTTAAACTGGGAACTTAACTCTGACATCTCACGGAGTCATTTTGGAGGTAGAAAATTAAAACAAAAATTACTCTTAAGTGTTGATTTGATGATGCTGTTTGAATAGTGTAAATGCCATTATTTATGGAATGTGATTTTTTTATTTTTTTTATGTAATTGTTGAATTTACTATGACTTACTAGCAGCTGAGGTTTCCAGAACTTCACCCTGAAAAATAAAGTGAAAATGTAGAAAGCACAATGTTCTACTACTTTGGTAACCATACATAACTAAAATACTGTAAAACTGATTATGGTCATTCTTGTGAAAACGGATGCCGTTTCATTGATTACAGTGTCCCATAGTTGGAGCCAGTGAAACTGTAACACATAATACGGTAATCTATTAAAAAGTTCAGTACTACGGCAAATTACTGGCAGCTGTGGTTGCCAGAATTTCACTGTGGAAAATATAGGGATAATGTAGAATACCTCATAATTTGGGTTGCTTTCCTGACCCACATACAGAACACAATTGAAAAGCAGATTTAAAAAAAAGTTTATTGAGGGTAATTTAGAAGGTTGGAAACCAGGAGGACCGTCACGGGGGGAGTGGACAGGACACAATAGAGAGAGGCAAGTGGAGAGGTGAGATCCAATTGAAGGTATTGAATGATAATTGAATGATGAACTGGTTGCTGATGAAGATGACACTAGAAGCCTGAGAAGGGAGAGAGAAGTCCTGGTTGCCAGTGGAGATGTTGTGGATGGATCCAGAGAAGCTGCACACCGGACATTGAAGGCGAACAGCGGACAAGCAGAGGTGATGATCGGAGGTAGAAGCTTACAGGCTGTCTGACTTGGATTGGAATCTGGAGACTCGAGGAGCGAGGAACAGATCACAGGGACTTGGAGATGCACGGGTAGGAATCTTGGAGAGATAACACAGGTAGGTTACTCAAGGGCAGGAACATAAACAAAGAATAATTAAAGCTCAGGAGATTCACTGGAACACAGAGGGCTAGAGGTACCATAGGAAGCAAACACGCACCGAATGTCAACCAGCTCCTTAAAAAGCCTGAGTGATGAGCTTGAATGGGCTGCAGGTGCGCAGGTGTAAGCAGCGGGAAACTCCACCCTCCACCCCAGGTAGATGGATCCAGTTAAAAGCAGTTAAGCAAACCGAACATTTCAGACTCAAAAACACATACATACTATTGATCAAGCAAATTTACAATCTTAAATTTTGCTAGAGGTAGATGGAATAGACAAACACCATACTCAGGTATATGTAGAATTACTTCAGCGTAAAATCACTCAAGTAGAAGTCAAAGTAATTTTGCAAGAAATTACTCTCATGAAAATACTACTCAAGTATTGAGCAGGGGCAAAGCTTTCATTTCGGGGGGTGGGGGCAAGATATCTACCCTACACTTGCAAATATTATGAAGATAGCCTAGAGCTAACCTCTTCAGTACGACTAGGGTGTCACTGTGTTTTTTAGTAATTCTACAAAATAATTAGCTATGTTTGATGTTATTGTCACATTGTTTCGAGCCAATGCTTCCCCTGTGAATCTACCAGCATCTCCATCTGGACAGTTCACTTTTGTCATCTCAAAAATACATAGATGAAAATTTTATAGAAAGCTATGATCTCAAAGCCAAATGGATGAACCATTCTTACTCATAAAGATCATCATAGGCCTCTTATTTGACAAATTGCTCAAATTCATCGCTAACATATCTTTATACCTTTTCTTTTTCTTCTTCTTGCAGTCAGTAAGCAACTTGAGGTGCATTAAAGGCACCTTTTGGATTGGAATCTGGAGTCCCAAATATTCTAAATCTGAAAGTTATTTATTATGATGATAAAGATAAAATCACAAGTCACTTTTGCGTAATGTTGCGCATCAAAGGGTTAAAAACACCCCATTAACCTCTAATATAAAATATTTGAAATACCGATGCCACACCAAATGATGTGAATTTCCTCATTAACAATAAAGCAAAGACAAAGAACGTGGGGAAAAAAAGTTTGGAAAATAATTTTCTCTGTCATTATCTTTTATAGCACACAAAGTTTAACGCAGGATTAGGATAAATAAAGATAACACGATTTATCCATAAGGTTTTACATCTTGGATCTGCAAAAAATGATTATACATTTTGGTTTATGATACACAGTTTTAAGCTAAACATTTAAATGTACGTCACTTTTAAAATACTCAGAGTATATATTATTTTTGGGGTAATTAGTGCTACAATAGAAAATGACCTATATTTTTCATAGTAAATATTTGAGTTTTATACCTGCGAGACTGTAAATGTTGAAAACCTATACATGTTTTTCCTTTATAATAATTGATCATATTTACTATGAAGATATACTGTTTTATTAAACAGTCAAAACTTGCTAGTATTTTTTTTTTTTTTTTTTACCGTAACTTTAGCGGTAATTCGAACAATGTTTTGGCATGCTGTTACTGTTAAAAGTAAGGTATGTTTTGGGTCATATACAGTTGTAAATTGTAAATTCAAATGTCAAACAAATATTAAAGATTGTAATTTACCGCTATACAGAATGATTATGTAACTTGTAAAGTGATTCTTTGCAAACAATTTTATGGATTTTTACTCATGGGACATATTAATGTAAATTAATGTTTTTCCAACATATCAGTACTGAAAAAACAAAAAACATTTACCATTTCTCGATTTACTGTAATTTAACATGTGTGTTACAATCATTTACTTTTTTTAATTTAATAGTCATTTACCGTAGCCATTTCATAGTTATTTACTGCCATTTTTACATACATTTTTTACAGTGTACCCCAAACAATTTAAAGATCTTTTTTTGTGAATTATTCTCCCAAGCATCTCACTTTACTCCAATGTCCATAACTTTTGCACAGCTCTGTATGTCTGAGTAGAATGTGCTATATTTACACCTCTTTCTTTCTTCTTTTTTTCACAATTTTTTCCATCCGTTTCTCTCACTCCTCTTTTCAACAGTTCACACATGTGATAAACCATTTATCCCCCCAAGGACGTTTTTTCCATCCACACGTCCATCCAGTCAAATTACACACTCAACACATAATGGAGTCTGTTCCTATCGTCTCGGCACACAGAGACCCAGAACCTACATCTGCTCTGGAATACCCCAGACAATAAACAATTCACCGCTCATGTTCAAATCTCATTTTTCGGACAAAGTCGCGACAATAAGAGGGGGAAATAAATTAGCCATTCTGGAGATGCAGGGAAAAGTTTTTCTCAGAGTTTTTTGGCGACGAGCAGATTCCTCTGAGCTAGCCATTATCTAAGGAAGGAAGTTAATTAAAGTGGCCCAATCTGAATCAATGGGGAGAATTTGCAGCCGCACAACGGACAGATCGGCGGACTGTCGGGAAGAGCGGAGTGACGGCCATGACACCACTTCAGAAGAGAAGATTAGCCCAGAGACAAAACTCTCGGCTCTGATCGGTCCCTGCTGCAGGGCTCCCCTCCTGGATTATTCCTCCCGCCTCTTTAATTTTCTATCTCTCCCTTTCCTTTCTATCCATCCTTCCATGCCTTGTCTATTTTCCAGCCCCACAAGTACTAGAGGGGGGCTTGTCTTCAAAGCTCGTTCCCTCCTTCCGTCCCTGTAATTCCTCACATCATTACCAAGTTTCTAAAACTTAATTTTAGCAATTACACATGCAATTAATTAATAAATGTGCTGTCATTACAGCCCCCTGTGTGATCTGAGCCCCATGAATGGGAGGTACGAATAAAGTGATCAAATGAACTGTGAGGGGCTTCAGAGAAAGACACAAGGAGGGAGGGATAGAGGGATAGAGATTGTTATTAAGGGATTGCGAAGTTAATAGTTTGAGGGGCTGCTGCCCTATCAGAGGCAGAAGTCTGTAGGGAGCGAGAATGAGAAACAGACTGAGGAAAAGATACGGGACGAGCTGAGACAGAGTGAGCAAGAAACGAGCGGCAGAGACAGAAAGACGGGATGATGATGATGATGGGGAGGAGGAGGAGGACGGAGAGCAAAAAAATGGAATGGAATGGAAAGAAACAAGAACAAAAGAAAAACAGAAAAGGAAAAGACTGACAAAAGCGTGATAAGAAGAAGGGAGATGAGGGGAGAGAAAGAGCTGCGAGGAGCACGCTCAGTTCAGTCAGCAGGATTATTATGAGATCAGAGAGTTCCCAGGTCATGGAAGCAGCAAGGCAAAGACAAAACACTTTATTCAGTTAACACACAAATAAAAAATGAAATACTGATGATAAGCTGTAATCTTTTTAAAAATGTTTTGGTGAGAGAATGAATACTTTCTATTTCTTTTTTTTTTTACTCACTAAGCTTCAAAAATACTCATCCATTTTGTACCTAGAACACATGGACACATAGAACATTCCTGGCGATGCTAATAACACGTATAGTAGACAAGTGGTTAAAAAAAAAGAGAGACAGAAACAAAAAGATAAAAAGGGGAAAAACCCTTTCTAATTTTTCAAAATACTGTTTAACAGGTGACCACTTCCTCACAACAGTATCTTTTTTCAGCCTTAGCTGTGCAGTAAGTTCTTCCATAGTATAAATGTCCCACAATCGTCTGGCCCATTGGGTTACTGCTGGAGGTTGGGCCTGTTTCCACGATATGGCTATCATTTTCCTGGCAACCATCAGTAAGACATTTAATATGTACAGTGTATCACCAGAAAGCCCTGGCATGTCAGTGGGAATGCATCCTAATGCATAATAGGCTGGGCATAAGGGCAAGTCCACTCCTAAAATCACATATATTTCTTTCTTAATGTCCATCCAGAACTTTTGCAGATATTGACAGTCCCAGAACACATGAGTATGCTCTCCAATCTTACCGCATCCTCTCCAACACAATGCCGAGCCAGAGGGACAGAAGCCAGACAGCACCATCAGAGTCCTGAAGAATCTAACCTTTACTTTCCAGTCAAAATCTCTATATGTAGGATTATAGATAAGAAGCTGTCCACATACTCCATTTCTCCAATGATGATGTTGGCTTCCAACTCCCGTTTTTCTTTCATAGACCCAGTGTTATCACCTTCGTCTATTTGTAAAGTTTGACATATAAGGGATATGCAGTGTTTTGGAAAGCGATTATTTTCCATTAAGTCAATAAAATAATGCTCCACTTCTGTGGGGGGTCTTCTAACTATTTCACACTCATTACTGGCATAATTATGTGGTGTCTTATTTTTAAAAAAATACCAAAAAAGGTCTTAAGAGGGTAAGCCCTAAGTCTCCTGTAATTGTGCAAATGATTGTAAGTGTGGCCCTTCAAATAGTTGATTAACAGTTAGCAAGCCCATCTCAGCACACCTTCTAAAACCCCTGTCATCTAGAGATGGTTTAAAGTCTAGGTTATCTGTGATTGGCATAGCCCTGGATAGCGATGCCGGACCTCCACTCATCTTACGAACATTATTCCAAACAGTCAGAGTATTCAATATCCATTTATCATTAATGACTTTCTATTTCAATAGTGATTTCTTTTTTCTTTTAGTCCTGAGCAAAAGTTTCTTTTTCAGCTTAAATATAAAATGAAATGGGCAACTTCAAACATGAAGATAAAAAAAACATGTTTATAAGAATCAGATTTCTTTTGTTCTTAGTTTCAAAGCAGTTTCTGTTGTTGCATTTAGATCCAGTCTTAAAAGTGATAAACATGGAGAAAAACAGGCAGTTTATGGGAAATTCTCTGAGTCAAGGAAGAGGATCAAATGACTGATTCTTTGTTGGCTGTGGTTGGATATAACATGTACATTGTGGAATCCTATTGGCCTAAAAGTAAGGTACAGCAAGCAAGGCAAATTCATTAGTATAGCACACTTACAGCAACAAGGCAATTCAAGGTGCTTTGGGTGATAAGGGGAAAATAAAAGGAGCAATAAAACAACAATAAATACAAAACACATGAGGTGTCACGTGGCGTAGTGGTTAATACCAGCGCCCCATGTGCAGAGACTTTTGCTCTCGGAGCTGTCATCCCGAGTTCAACTGTCGTCCTCACAGACCTTTGCCACATTCTCTCCTCTTTCTATACTGTCCCCTATCAAATAAAGGCCACTATGGCCACAAAACCTTTAAAAAACATAAAACACAATATCAGAAACATAAAGAACATTTAAAAAATGCTACTGTTAGGACATTCCAGCTATTATTAATCAGGTAATCAAAGGCAGCTCTATACAGTTGGGTTTTTAGCCTTGATTTAAAGGATCTCAGTGTTTCAGCAGCTTTGCAGTCGTCTGGAATTTTGTTCCAGATAAGAGGTGCATACAAACTAAAAGCTGCTTCTCCAGGTTTGGTTTTGATTCTAGGGATGTTGAGTAGACTGGAATTGGAGGACCTGAGTTGTCTGACCCGTTGGTAAAAAGACATTAACTGATTGTTAATGTATTTTGATGCCAAGCCATTAAATGATTTATAAACTACTAAAAGTATTTTGAAGTCTATTCTCTGAGCTACAGGGAGCCAGTATAGGGACTTTAGAACAGCGGTGATGTTCTCTACTTTCCCGCTTCTTGTGAGGAACACGAGCAGCAGTGTCATGGATCAGCTGCAGCTGTCTGATTGACTTTTTAGGCAGACCTGTGAAGACCCTTTTGCAGTAATCAATCTGACTACAGATAAACGCATGAATGAGTTTGTCCTGTTGTGACATCAGTCCTTTAATCCTAGAAATATACTTCAGGTGATAGAACGCTGACCTTGTTATTGCCTTTATGCCACCCTGGAGGTTCAGGTCTGAGTCCATTACTACACCGAGATTTCGGGCCTGATCAGTAGTTTCTAGCTGATTTAACTGAAAATGTGTGCTGACTCTTGATCATTCCTCTTTAGGTCCATTGTAATGACATTGTGACATTTTAATGTAGACCTGAGTATCATCTGCATAGTTATGGTAACTAATCCTATTGGTTGTTAATCTGGGTTAGCGGGAGCTCCAAAAAAGTTAAATTACTTGACAACATTTAAATACCTGATACAGATCTGCAAATGGGTAGCTTCGTAAGTCAGTGTGTAATGCAATTTCATGTATTTTAATAGGTATCATTGCAAGGCTGTTAACTGATAGCTGACATGACATTGTATACTTTAAAAAAAATCATATGAAAAACTCACAATCCGACCATGCCAATATGACCATCCCTTCTTCTTTTAGGTGTTGTCCTTGTAAACAGGATGTGTGGTGTCATATATAGTTTTGTGATTCTCTACTGCCAGGATAAATGCCTCGTCGGTCATGCTGAAAAAAAGCACCAATGATTTCCTCAAAAGATGCAGGGACCAAACGAACCCTTTGGTCACCTGTAACAAGGTAATGTTTACATAGTTAAGCAATCGCAAATCCGCACATGTCTTTTATTTTGTAATTTACCAGATGCTTTACACTGATACCTTGTGTGATTTCCTTTTTAGCCATATGTGAACTGTGGAGCTTGACGCGTTCTGGAAGCGAGTAGCATCAAAAATACAACCCAAGGGTATCTTAAGTGCCACGTCCCAACAACACGCTTCTAGGACGCGTCTGTCATGGGCTGCGGCACATCTGGTGTAAACTGAACCATAGCCTATAACGACTTCTATTAGCCCCCAAGACCGCTGCGCTGCCGTAACACGCCGATGGCGTAACACGCCGATGCCGTAACACGCCGATGCCGTAACACGCCGCTGACGCACCCAGTGTAAATTAGAAGTAAGTTTGATAGTGGAAAATGTGGTCTCAGAAGTGGCCTTGAGACAAAGACCAAGCCAAGTCTAAAGTATCACAGCAATACCTGATTCCAGTTTGTGGCTTGACCTCAGTCTCTGTTTGTGCCAACCTGCTAGAAACAAGAAGCAAAAGGTGGTTTTCAAAATATTGATCTAGGGGGAAAGAATACAAATCCTTCAACTTCATAATTTTTTTGCTACTGTGTGTTGGTCAGAATAAAATAGGTGGAAGTGTGCGGTTGTAAATAACAAAAGTTAAAAAGCAATTAAATCTTTTAAATGGAACTTTATGAGAAAAATGCAAAGGATTTAGTTGCTCACCTTATAAGGAAAGCCTGCAGAGCACCTCGTACTTTACAAGTTTGAAACATACATTCTAAATCAACTTATGGTACATATTGTCAGCAAAGAGAAGTAGGCTACTGTGGCCTGTATACCGAGGTTTAGGAGTTTCATGTTAGGTAAAAGAAAAGGTAAATGGGATTATTCAAAGGAGAGAAAACAAAATTAACTCTCCATTTCCTCATATATTCTCTAATCTGTTCTAACTGCAGAAATTATGTTATAAAGATTGTTTACGTTTCTTAAGAGACAGTCCAGAATGAAAGTTGTGTTTTTGGGTATTGTTATTCACATTTTGGTTTATCAGCTCAGAATACTATATTGCTATATAGTAGCATGTTTTGCAATGAAAAAGTGTGTTTTTATCCATGAAAGTGTATGGTCACCATCTGCACCACGAATTCCATCCCAACACACCCGCCTGTCAAAACAACAACTCTCCCACTTTTTTTGAAAAAAGAGAAAAAGGGTAATTCTGTGAATTAAAATGCTTAAAGGACAGTCAATCAGGCTTGTAATTCCGTCTGGTATAATTAGAGGCTGGGAAAACTAATTACAGCGGAGAAACCTAACTCTCCTCTCGCTACTACAGCAGCCCCTCATCACCGAGATCAGGTGACAGCCATCAAACTCGTTAGGCAGCCATGCTTTGCCACACACATATATGCACGCGCGCACATGCAAGCCTGCAACGTGTGGTTGTGGAAGCAGCTAGGCCAAAAAGAGATGGAGATGAAGCGGAGGAAGGGAGGATAAAAAATAGCAGGTAATCAGGAAAGAGGTGCAACAACAACAACAGGTTGTGTTCTTAATCAGCAGCACAGAGAGGGAGAGAGAGTGTGGAGATATGCAGGGATGAGGGCAAAAAAGAGAGAAACCCAACTGTACATGATACAGAAAGATGAACAGGGAGAGGATATAGGCAATGTAATGTAAATTACTTTAAATGCATCAGGTTGATCTAAGCTTGATTGCCGCCAGGGAAAGATGTTTGCAGAAGAAAAAAAATTTTCCTGATTTGTTCCTGCGACTCACTTTCAGTTTATCTGAGTGGCACTGGCAGTTGATAATTAGTTGTGAGTATAATTAACTGTCTAAAATGCAGAAAAACTTAATTTCACTCAAAGTGCTCAAGGAGAAAGTCTTATGAGTGTCACAACACTGACAAAGTACTTCAGAACCAGCCACGTCAGGCAGCTGAGGAGAGAAAGGAGCGTGTTTGGACAGCATAATGTGGGACACAGAAAATGCACAGTAAAGAAGTAAGCCCGGAGTTATGACAAATTATTATTATTAAACCTTCGGGATAAATTTGGTCAGTGTTTTATTCACAAAAAAATATAGATTTTTAATTATTACTTATTTGTACTTAAGTCAAATCTATTTGTTCAGAACATTTAAGAACATTTGGCCATTGCAGACAGGACATAAAATCTAATAAAAATATAAAAGAAATATAGTGGAAAATATAAAGAACAATGAAATGTTTCTATTTATTTTATTGGATAAATAATTTTTACTATCAATTTTGTACCCAAAAGATTTTTTTTATGAAACATGGCCTTTAAAATTACCTCCAACAATAAAAAAGTACAAAAGGTTCAAATAGATGTTTCTCATGTAAGAGATTTTTTAAAGACTGTTACTATGAATAAATAATTCTTTTCAAAAGAAAAAAAAATTTAAAGAGAAAAAAAACTGGCAAAATATGTAAGATCAGAAAGAAAACTTATATTAAAAACGCTTTTGGTTACAATAAAATAATGTGATAAATAATTAGGCAAATAATTTCACGATGTAGGACGATAAGATCTGCGGGTTGTAGCCAGCTTGCCTTGCAGGAATACATATGTACCTTCAGGCTCTTATTTTCAGTAACGTGATACCTGTAAGTTGGCAGAAACCTGTTACCTTAAACACTCTGTAACATTTAGCCCCTTTTAGGTCTGCGCCATGACACAGTAATGACCACGTATCAAAGTGAATACTGACCCATCACCCCAAAATTAACTGCCCATAAACAACTTTGTTAAAGTACCCCAAATGGGCCTGAATTTTGATTCTGGGATGCTCACATTGAAAACAAAAAGCTAAGAAAACCAGGAGCCACACAGAAAATGCTAAAATAAAGGGCAATCAAAAGTTTTTAGAGTGACTTTATCAAAGCTTGTTCCCAGTGTTTAATTTAATCTGTTCTTCTGTCCATTTACCTGTTAGTCCTCAGTCTGTCCTCAGAAACTAACGGCTAAATGTCACCGTGTGCTTCCTCCGAAGCGCGTCGTGAAAGTGGGTGGGGAGTACTCGTTTCCAAGGTGACAAGGGTCTCATTTTTCGCCGGCGGCCCATTCCCAACCTGTTACCAAATGAGCCGGAGCAGCACCGCCGAGGCTTCAAAGAGCAGCAGCCTCAGAGCCGCCACAGGGTCTACTAATGTCAGGAAACCAAATACCACAGCCAGAGCTGGAAGATTGTAGCTGGAGCGGCGATGGAGACAGATGGTGAGGCTGACAACTTGTTTTAGTTCCTGGATTTAGAATAAAAGTGAGGGAAATAAGTCATATATGCTCTCTAATTTCCATCTTCTGTCTAAAAAACTCATTCCCATCAACTTCCACTTTCACTGATGGAAGCGTGCCCAATTTCTATTTTACTTTCTGAGACTTTTCTAAAGTTTGCGTAAAATTCACTTGATAGTTGGACAGAAACCTTGAGTAACAAGTCTTCCTCTTCTCCATTCCCTCTTCATCTACCTGCATTTCTTGCTGTCCTTCCATGGTGCCTGGAGGTTGCAAAGCTTCAAAGTTGATTTCCCTTCATGTTAACTTCTGGACAGATGCTTGAAATGAGGAGCGGAGAAGAGAAAGTATGAGAAGAGAGGGATTCAGAAGTTAAGAGCAGAAGAGAAAGAAAAGGTCAGAGCATATATATATATATATATATATATATATATATATATATATATATATATATATATATATATATATATATATATATATATATATATATGAGTAAAAATTATATCTAAAATGTAAGTTGACACATTTTAGGATTTAAAGAAATTTCTCAACCAGAAGTCATAGGTATCCTTTTTTTTGGTCAGGACCTTCAAAGAGATGGAAATACCATACCATGCCATTTTATTTATATAGCACTTTTACTACAGCCACGAGCTGAACAAAGGGCTGCACAGTGACAACCATATCAGAGAACGAATAAAAAGTAAATAAGCAAGGTCAAGCTAAAGGGAGCCTTAGAATAAAATCAAGAACAACACATCACCATACAAACATAAATGAAATTAGGTTGTATAGTTGATTAAAAAAAGTTTTCCATCAATTTTCACCTCAGAATAAAATTTTGTAACATTTATTGAAAATGTTTGTTTTTTTTATTATTATTTAGTGATAAAATTACATTCTGTCCAACACCATCATTACAAATGGTGGCAAGGTAAGGCAAGGCAACTGGTCAATGACCTGAAGAGAGTTGGGACCACAGTAACAAAGGTTACTATTAGTAACGCACTATGTTGTCATGGATTAAAATCCTGCTACGCTCGAAAGGTCCCCCTGTTTATGCCAGCACATGTCCACGGGCGTCTAAAGTTTGCCAGATACCATCTGGATGATCCAGTGGAGGATTGGGAGAATGTCACATGGTCAGATGAGACCAAAATAGAACTCTTTGGTATAAACGCCACTTGCAATGTTTGGAGGGGAAAGAACGCTGAGTTGCATCCCAAGAACACCATACCTACTGTGAAGCATGGGAGTGGAAAGATTATGCTTTTGGGCTGCTTTTCCGCAAACGTGACTAGACGACTGATCCGTATTAAAGAAGGGATGAAGGGGGCCATGTATCGTGAGATTTTAGGCAAAAACCTCTTTCCATCAGTGAGAGCATTGAAGATAAAACATGGCTGGATCCTCCAACATGACAATGATCCCAAACACATCGCCCGGGTAACTAAGGAGTAGCTCCATAAAAAACATTTCAAGGTTCTGGAGTGGTCTTGCCAGTCTTCAGACCTCAATCCAATAGAGAATCTGTGATGGGAGATGAAAGTCCGTGTTGCCCAGCAACAGCCCCAAAACATCAGAGCTCTAGAGAAGATCTGCCTGGAAGAATGGGCCAAAATACCAGCTACAGTGTGTGCAAACCTGGTGAAGACCTAAAGGAAACCTTTGACCTCTGTCATTGCTAACCAAGGTTACTTTACAAAGTATTGAAGTTAACTTTTGTTATGGGCCATATATTTATTTTTTGCACTATTATACAAAATAATTCTTTAAAAATTGTACAATTTGATTTCCTGGAAAATAAAGTTTACATTCTGTCTCTCACAGTTGAAGTGTACTTATGATGAAAAATACAGACCTCTCGTCTTTTTAAGTGGGACAACTTGGACAATCAGTGGCTGCCAAATACTTCTTTGCCCCACTGTATCTGATTTGTTATTGAATATAAGGATTCACATTTTAGAAATATTATTGTATGTGGATTTGTGTGTAAAATCTCTCCTTTTTTGTCTCCCATATGTTTCCATTGAGACAGACATATCCGGTGTGTGTGTGCGTGTGTGTGTGTGTTTGCATGCTGAATCAACAGCTGGTAAACAGGAAGTCTCCTCTTCCCCCCCTCCCACAGCCCTGTTTTGACAACTTGGACAATCAGTGGCTGCCAAATACTTCTTTGCCCCACTGTATCTGATTTGTTATTGAATATAAGGATTCACATTTTAGAAATATTATTGTATGTGGATTTGTGTGTAAAATCTCTCCTTTTTTGTCTCCCATATGTTTCCATTGAGACAGACATATCCGGTGTGTGTGTGCGTGTGTGTGTGTGTTTGCATGCTGAATCAACAGCTGGTAAACAGGAAGTCTCCTCTTCCCCCCCTCCCACAGCCCTGTTTTGAACCAAATTTCAAGGTTTTGATTTAAAAAAAAAACAGATACTGTGAGACCATTGGTTTTGATTAACTTCAGGAAAGTTGCAAAACCATCATCCCCTTTAGGAAACTGACCAACTTTCCACTTCTATTCACAATGGTTTGTCCCTGTGGACATCTTCTTGTTCTTTTTTACTTGGCCTGGATGCATCCGTGCATCCACTCCTCACGTATCCTCCTGACTTTCTGTGGATCCATCTATCTGTCTGGCGGTCCAGGTATGTGTTCTCTCACCAGGGTTTGATTTCAGGCTGAATCGACGCCCTGTAAGACGAGTCGAAGTCAGTGGCTCCTCGGAGGCTCCAGGGAGGGGAGAGGAGGCGTGCGGCCAGGTTTCATCCCATGGAGGGTGCAGTGTTCTGGGGTTAGGAGTGGCCCCTGGGGGGGCCCTGGGCACGAAGGAAGGATGGATGGGCGGATCCTTTGACTGATGATTGTGTTTCCCCTAAGGCAGAGCGACATAGATCACAGCAGCACAGCAAGCAAGACAGACGTTAACTATTTCATACTTCATGGAGACTGAATTTGATGCCGGCATCGTGTGTTCTTTTAGATGGGGGGTTATTAAATATATTAATATATTAATATTTAAATCAAATTAAATGGAATGGAATGGCAAATTATTTACATATAGACTTTTGAAAAACAGTAGGGCTTTTCTAGCCTACTTTGCCAAAGTATTCATTCCCTTCTAACGTTACATAACTAAAAAATCCTTTTTAGTTTCAAGAATCCTGCCTCCTAAGTTCAGGTCATGCTAGACTTTTTTGTTGTCTGAGAGTTGAACGATGGTGTGAATTTTTTTTTTATATATTCAATTCAAACAAGCTGAACAGAGAACTACATTTAAACATTGAATTTAAATGATGGCACTCGAAATATGAGCAGTTCACCTGCTGCGCCCTGAACTCACAATCTCACAACTTCCTCCTGGTCCGCATGAATCTGAAATGATCACTCATTTGTGCGTAATCAAATGTTTTAAGTCCGATTGATGCAGATGTTATTGTCATGGGGTTTTGGATTTTTGCCTCAGACAGATGACTCCTCATGGTCGCTGATTTAGAGGCTGAATCCGGGCTCAGCTGCTACACTGGAGACTGGAATTAAGCGCCAATTCAGCCAATGTTTTGAAATTGGGGAACATTTCTCCAACTGAAGTGATCAGAAGTTGGACAGTCTCTCTGAACTGCTGGCTTGACACCGGGCTTTTGGGAGGGTTTTTGTAGCCAGCCGCACTGGCCAGAATCGTGCTCCAACTCCTCTGTGACTCTTCAACGCGCTGTCAGCTCCCAGTTTGCATGGTGCAGGTCTGAGATGATGCTCAGATGCTCTCATAGGATTCTTTTTTTGATTGATTGATTGATTGATTGATTGGGTTAGTTATCTGTATTCTGTGCGTAAAGTTGAAAATGTCTGTGCGTCTGCACCAGGTGGTCAGGAATGTGAATACTACTCTGTCAAAATGACAGACGGCCTCCAGATTTTTCCATCACCTTTCTAAAAAACCAGTGACATACAGAAAATATTCTGTTAATGAGACCCCTGGTCATAAGGTAAGTTAATGTTCATAAGTGCAGACCGAGCATTTGCATGGTGTTCAAAGAGATTAAGTATTGTAGTTACTAGTTCATTTCTGCAATATTTTGGAAGCGGTTGTGTAAGTGATATAGGGGTGCATATGTGCAGTATGCATGATGTATCAGTCATGAAAACATTTGTGGCTGCCTGCATTATTGTTACAGTCTAGCCAGAGGCATAAGGGGACATTTGAGAGTAACTAGCATCATATAGCCAAGGGACAGACCAGACAGGTTAGGAATACCGATGTTGAGAAGAAGGGCTCAGAGAAGCAGTAAAAAGGAGCGGTAGATCTCCACCTCAGGTGGGAGACATTCTACAGGAGAACTGTCTCCTAACAACAGACCGATCCAATAAATTAGAATTTCATCGAAAAGTTTATTTACTTCAGTAACTCTTTTCAATAAGTGAAACTCATCATATAGTCTCACTATACAAGCTGATGTCTTCAAGCCTTTATTATTTGAATTATGATGATTTTCCACTTACAGCTAATGAAAACATGACATTTTAAATTAGAATAAAAAAAAATGATTATAAAAATGTATGTATAATACCTGCTTAAAGTTTGTTATTTTGAAAAGGTACTTTTAATCTGACAAACAAACCTCATTGGAACACAATGTTCTAATTTATTGAATATAACTATAGATTTATGTAATTTTGGCCATCTAGTTCATTCCACTCTCCACTGCAAAAACTGTGGTGTAAATATTGTGTTCTGCTCTCAGACTAGGGTCTGCTATGGCTTATTAACTTTTGGAAACAAGAGAAAACAGATAAAGTAGTTTAGTGAATAGGATTACTAAATTATAAGGCGCAAATTGACTCAATTCAAGCCCTAAAAAGAAGCCAACAAACACTTTTATGACTCACGATTGTTTGGAGCTTTTTTTGCAAGTACTAAAAAAGTCAAACTATATTTTAATCTTTGAATTTTCATGAACAATATTTTGTATGTAGACTAAATCACTATATAACTAAACAATTTTAAGTATTCTATACAATAAAAATGTGTATGTGGTGCTGAAATAAAATATCCAGGAGGTATATGCTCATCAGGGGTCATGTTAACCAAATATTTTCCGTATTTGACTGTTTTTTTTAAACGGTAACGGAAAAATCTGAAGGCGATCCGTCATTTTGCCAGGTTAGTATTCACACCTCTGACCACCTGGTGCAGACGTGCATTGTCAACTTTACGCACAGAATACAGGTAACTAAATCAAACACCCCAAAAAAATTCCCAACCTTTAGAGCATCTGTGCATCAGACCTGGACACCATACTCAATGCATCTCACTAACCTTGCGCTGACAACATGTTGCTCCCAAGAGCCCGGTGTCATTCCAATCAACCATGCTGCGGAATTCCCTCCTGGTGAAGCGATAGCTTGCGGGTCAGGAAACGGCTCCTTTAGAGTCTTTCCGACCAAATATAATTGTTTATATGTAGTTCTCTGTTTAGATTGTTCGGATTTAATAATATTTTAAATGAATTTTTAAAAAAACTATTGGATATGTTTACATTTTAAAAATGATGGACAAAAAAAATATCTAGCACAACCTCTGGTGCTCATATACTTTGGACATCTTTACTTTTTTAGTTACGATCATGGCAAAAATTCAGTAATGAGACACAAAAATCACATTCAATAATACATTGTCTATTCCTGCTTGTCCGTGCGTGGTCACAGTGGAGCTGGGGCCCATCTACAATGGTCATGGGGTGAGAGGCGGGGTACACCCTGGACAGGTCACCAGTCCATCACAGGGAAACACTTATACTAACACCTAAGGGCAATTTAGAGAGACCAATTAACCTGACAGTCATGTTTTTTGACTGTCAGACAAAGCTGGAGCGAACACACGCATGCAAGGGGAAAACATGCAAACTCCATGCAGAAACACCCCAGGCTGGGATTTAAATCCAGGACCCTGGCTGTAAGGCAACAGAGCTGCCAACTGCACAACTTTGCAGCCAAGCTTGGTTTGTTTTTCAGTCTTAATGAAGTGTTAATGTGCTTCTGTGGCTCTGTTGGGAATGACTGTTACAAGTTTACCACTTAAAGGACATTGATAGCACTAAGCAGACTGTTTTCCCAACTTCTCTGACTTCCAGTCACGTGTAACAAGTGGCAAAAACGTAAGTCAGACAACTGCCAAATATTATGTTAGCTTCCTCTTTAAGGACGCTGTTGTTGTAATCCTTCCTGTCAAAACACCATCAAAGGCTTGGCACGAGCACAACAGGAGGAAGAACTCAGACAAGAGGAAATATTCTCTGTAATTGTAAGATCATCTGACAAAGAAATTGAGCAACAATTTAAACCAATAATTAATGACTCTCTTAATTTTGCTTGAAACCTTTGGCACAAACTTCATGTCTCTGTACTCCTGAACTTCTGAAACATCTCCGGTCGAAGAGTCAGAGTACTTTCATGTTTGATACCCTTTTGATGACAAGTATATAAAGAATAGAGTTGTGTCTTGCAATGTTGGAACCCTTCAATAGGAAAAGCTTCTGTACAACAAAACATGTTTAAAGCAGTAATTGTAGGTGACCTGTTGGGATCTAAAGCAGTGGTTCCCAAAGTTGGGGTCGGGACCCCACTTGGGGTCACAAATATTTATGTATGGGGTCTTGAGATCTTCTCAATAAAATAACCTACATTCAAATAATAAAATGGCATGAGAACCATATGCATGTTAAAAATCACAACAAAAAAACAAAAGACTGGACTTGAATAAAAAAAATTGGTCAATATATGTGCTGTTGATGTTGATTGTGTGGCAATTGTATCACTTTTAGGTGGCTCAGTAAAAATGCCTGTATGCTCAACCAACAGTTGGGGTCGCAACCATCTTACATTTTTATTTTGTGGGTCAGAAGCTAGAAAGTTTGGGAACCAATGATCTAAAGGACTCACTGAAGACATCATGTTCATTTAATCTTATTCTGCGAGGGGCAGATGGATATTTGCCTTTTAATTTTCGAGTGTTAGAAGCATTGTTCATTTACGTGGGCTTTGTCGTTGTCTGGAGGGGAGTTTGTGTCATTTTGTCTGGGCTCTTCTCCAAAGGCTCTGAAAACCTTGGAAAAATTGGTAAAGCATACAGGTGCATCTTAGTAAGTTAAACTAGAATAGAGTACAATCAAAAAGTTAATCTATTCCATTAATTCAATTCAAAAATAAAAAATAAAGAAGCTAAAAAACTGGCGGCCCTTGGTGTGTTGTTTCCAAGTCTATCAATGGAAGGTTGTGAGGATGGAAGAAATGTGGCACAGGGATAACTGCAGCCTGGAGATGATTCTGAAGCAAATCTCAGAATTTGGCTGTGATTTACAAGTGGTATAGTGCATCTGGAAATGAAAGAAAGTTGTTTCTTTTGAAAGTCAAGGTCGGTTTGTTGTTTGCCTTTTACCATAGCTCTCGTTGTTAAGGTTGTAATACGCGCCGCGGGGGGAGGGACTTGGAGAGTGTAGTTCAAAGAAGGGGGTAATTGGCTGGAACTCAGTGACGACATATGCCAAAACGTGAGGTCATATGCCGAACTGCAAAACAGCCCGTTTCTGAGTGCTAATTTCAATATGTAGGCAGACATAACACTAATCAGTAGATTTAACCCCTTAGGGGACATAGGCAGGCTGGGGAAACTAACAAATATGACCAAAAAACTCAAAAAATGCACATTTCATGCCAGGGGCACTTTAAATCAAAGCTAAAAATCCATCTGTTTAGACCTGCCTTTGATTAACTGATTAATAATAGCTGGGATGTCATAACTGTAGTATGTTTTAATGTTCTTTATTTTGCTGATGGTGTGTTTTATGTTTTTAATTGTTGTCTTATTGCTGCTTTTTTGGGGGGATCAACTAACCCAAAGCACCTTGTTGCTGAAAGTGTGCTAGACAAATGGGAGATACTGTAAGATTAGACACTCTGTAGTCACATTAACAAGCATTACCATAGACTTGTGCTTTACAGGACCCTAATATACCAATTTATCGAGCACTTTCAACCTAACATTACAACTAATCAAAGTGCTGTACAGTGGCAAAGACAGAAAGGTAATAGAAAAAAATAAGAATCAGAAAAAAAAAGTAAGAATAGCAAACACAGGTTAAAAACAATTAGCTATCATTAAAACCACCCATAAAACCGACCAGTTACAATTGTACTATAGCACATTAACTACTCAAAAACATGAAAAGCATGAAACATGAAAGGAAAACATGAAAGAGCCAGAAGTCTTAACTTGACCCTGAAACTCATCCTATTCTGATCCGCATCTGTCAGAGTAGTGGACAGGGCCTAACAGTATAACTACTATGCTGTTGAAGTGGATGTTTGTAGAGTTGGGTGTCAGTATCTTACCTGCAGCAGAGTGGGATTTGCTCTTGAGCAGATGTCTCAGTTTCATTTCAGTTTGTACAAAAGCTATTTCATCAACCTTTCCACCTCCATCACATTGCATTTGAAGGCTATTTACACTGAGTTTATTGGTTACTTATATTCCTGTTGGTCAGCAGTGGGTGAATTCATTTGAGAATTTGTATATATTTAAAGTATATTTAATATGAATATTAAATATATTTCCTGTCCTGATGATATTTGCAAATTTGTATTAATATCTGTCTTCAGTTGCAGAAAAATCAAACAGCACCTGGATGGGAGAGGGACCCGTCTCATCTCTTGATTTCTAAGCAACAAGTGTGATCACTAGGCCTCCTTGGTCAGCTTGAATCTCTACGTAACCAACTGCTGATCTAGCCCATAGGGCGCAGAAGTCCCACCCCTTCCATTCACGCTTTTGGCTTAATGGTGCATTCCATTTCTGGTCGGAACTCGGAAATTCTGACTTTCTAGTGGGAAAAATCAACTGGATCGCCGCCCCGAAGTCGGACTTTCCACTCGGAAAGTCTGAGATTTTTTCCTTGCTCTGACTTTCACTTTCAATATGGCCACTCATTGCATCGGCAACAGTAAGTTTTGGTGGAAACATGTTTATTATTTACGACACACTTGTAAGAGTGCGTCTAAAATCAGTGTTACATGTAGAGCCTGCAACTGCAACAAAATAAAAGCGGTGTTTGCATAAAGCTTATAACGATGTTTATAAGAGGTACTACCAACTATGGATACCTGGGTGTCGTCATATTGGGATCCCGACTTATCCAACTACGTTAACTGGAATGCTGTTTACTCGGGTGTGACGCCCAACCCAGTGCCAAGTTCTGACTACCGAGGTAAATGGAATGGACCATCAGCTCTGAGATTCCCCACAGCATCAGGATAAAGGGTTTTGCAACAGACCCCCTTTTCGTTAGATTGGATGGAGGGATGGAAGCTGCCAGCTAGCCAATATGTCCAAGTATATTCTGAGCCATTGCAATTGAGGCCATTAAAAACAAAAAAGTCTGCAGCGGTCTCTTTCTTGGGGTGGATATGCTGCGTGTCGATCTTCAGCTGTAAAAAATGTTGGTATATAGGTACCAGGTCACACTATGGCAATGCCACTCGGAGAAACTACGTCGCGCCCCCATTTTTAACCCTGCCAAGCACCATATGGTGAAATTTTAAAAGAGACATAAATGTTAACAGCAGCTCCTGTGGGGATCATCAAGAAAACGTGACATCTTTTCTGGGACTGCTCTTTCACACATGGGCTTTGGAAAGAGTTTAGCAGGTTGTTTTTAACTGTATTTTGACGGACTTTTCCTTACGATGGTAAAATGTTTTATGCTGTTTTTTTTAGAATACCCAAAAAAGATGATAAATAATGTACTATACATAAAATCAACATCATACTATCAAGAAAAAGGCTCTCAAAACAATTCATACACGTAAATGTTTGCATGTACAGTATTTATATAACATCCCTGGCTGTTTGTATGTGTTGAATTCATCTGTATACTTAATTCGTTCGTGTGTTGTATACTTGCCATTTGTTCAATAAAGTTCTTTTAAAAAAACTGCATACAGCGTCAGCATACTAATGTCCAGCCAATCATGTAATACGACGTCATAAATCAGATATGTCTACCCGAGCATATCTGGTACCTACACCTTGCATCTCCAGCTATCTCTGTGGATCCTCTCTGAGTTAGCTGCTCCTTCAGAAGCTGGCCATGTAGCTTCTTATCCATCTTTTATACATCACTTAAGTATGCCATAATGTCCACAAAAATATCCCTGGATCATACACTTACTTTTCTTGAAGTGACAAAAGCCATTGGAACCTTCTGTCTGCTGCCATTTTCAGCCTGTTTTACCAGTATCTTTGTATGTGAAACAGTGCAAAATAGAAAACTTTTGTCACAAGCTAGCTGAGTAATTTTTCAATCCAAAAGAAAAGCAGTGAGGGAAACATTTTATTGCAGTTCAAGCAAAGATGCAAGTCTGTTGCAAGTCAGTAAGATACTGACTGCCATTTACAAATCCATGAAAGCCCACTTAAAAAAAAAGTTCCTATTAAAAGTTCCTATTAAATATCTGGGAATATTATGAGGCAGATTTCTGATTTGAAAGATTTTTTCTTCTTACAATCAATGACTGTCATTTTGCTTCTGAAGGAAGAACAGGTTTAGTCTAATGCCGATGTATGTGCACAGGGAGACGGAGGCCAGGGGTTGGTTTGCTTCAGCTTTGAAGCAGTTTCAGGTATCTGTAGACAGGGAGCCCTCAGCCTACAGCCAAGGATAACCTCCTCATTTATAGACATGTGTGTGTCTTTGTGTGTGTGTTTAATGGTTGGTCTCAGGGGAGGTCTCTGTCGGTTACAGAGGTCTGTCTGATTCATGAAGGATGGTCACATCTCCCTAACTGGCAGCTCTCTTTACCCCTCTCTATTTTTTATTTCTTCAATTAGCAACCTTTTCACTGTTTCTACTCATAAATCTCCATAAAACACTCCCATTCATGACTACAATGAGATTTTACAGATAACAACTTTAAAGATCTGCAAGCAGAATGTGTTTTGTTTTTCATCACTGTACAGACCTTTCCATTGTTCTGCCATCATACGTTGCCTTAAAAACATATTCCTTTTCCTCAACCCTTTGACATTTTGTCATATTACAACCATAAACGGATTGAGCTACTGCTGCCATAAACTCTTTTTGTTTTTTGGACTGAAACTCTTTCAAAACAGTTTTCCTCTAACTCGGTTGTAAAATTAACATCTAAGAAAGATGCTTCTTAATGCAGACTGAATATACTCAGACCATGTTCCCTGATGATGGCCACTTTGATCTCTTTTGGTCATTTAGCTCAGTAAGGCTCCTTTCACACTTAATTAGGCCCTCTTCCAGGCAGGGCCGGATTATGTTAGCAGGGGCTCCTGGGCACAAAATGTTCAAAGGGCCCCCTCGCCGCCAAAAAAATTATATCATTTAAATAGGATTTTCACAACAGTCTTGTAAAACTACATTGCTCATCTGAGTGCAACAATATCAAGACACAACACAGGGGTGTAACTCCCTTGCCTATGTAAACACATCCTGCTTGATCTCACCTCCACCAGGCCAGGACTACAATTCAGATTGTTCCATAAGTTAATCACAAAAACTCACTCATACTCGTTAATTTTTTTTTCCTGTTTCTCCTCTCCTCTCTCAAAGCGCTCCTCTACTGTCTCTTTTTTTAACACATTGTATTGGTCCGATAAGTAAAACTGAGCCAATATTAAAAATCACTATTCATTTCCATCTTTGTAAGATATTAATGTAATATTTATAATGTTGTAAATAGTTATTGGCCATAAGAGCAATAATATCAAATATCTCTATTGCTGCAAATGTTTTAGATCGGTGCATCCCTACTTTTGACTCTGTCCTCCATGATGTGCTGCCACAGCCTTTCTGTCCACCTCTTTCTGAGTTCACTAAGAAAATGACCAAACTGACAGATAAATGCCAACAAAGTGAACACTATGTGCTGATCCAAGTAATTCATCATCATCACAGAAACCTTTCACCTAAAAACTGACTGACAGCAACGACCAGCCTGAGCAGGATCTCCCACCAGAACCGCTTCTCTCCCTCCAGCTGGTCCAGTTTAGCTTTCTGTCCTGCTACAAGTGGCTGATGCTGGGAGCACACTGATGCCATGATCAGAGCTTTCCTCATGATCACACATGCATTCAGAGTGTTTCCAGTCAGAGAAACCACTAATGTACTGGTTTTATTTGCTCCAAATAAGATGCAGGGGAAACCAAAGATACTAGCCTACCTGTAGTGGTCGGTGAACATGTGATCCAGTCTTAAGAAACCTTTTCTCCACTTGGGAAGTGACAGCAGATCATTAGGTTTGGGTCACTTTACCGCCCAAACCTCGATCACGGGATGAAGCTGGATATCTGGTCGCCCGATTATTCAAAGCAGCAGCTCCACCATCGATAACAACAGCGCAAGCATTTACGTTAACTGTCCCCCACAATGCCGCGTCCCACAGCGGATAAACCCAGTCTGAGCTGCTGCTGCTACAGCTAGCCTCAGGTTGTGAAGCTAACGCTGCCTCCTCCGAACAGGTTCATTGGCTCACCATCATCCACCATGTCTTCTTTTTCCTGATTTTCCTCCTTAGGTTTTACAAAGAACGTGTCAGTAGATAACAGACTTCTTAATAAACACGTCTTTTTCTCATCTTTCTCTCTTTCATGGGCTTGTGCCCATAATGCCCATTGGATAATCCGGCCTTGCATCCAGGCCTTCCGGGTCTTTGTCTTCAGTCTGTTGAATTTCCCTATATGTAGTCAGAGTTTCTGCACCTCCACCCTAAGTTTCAGTCTTACTGTACAGAGAGACACTATAAGTGCTTTCAGCATCTTGTCCGCAACATGCTATAAGTTACTTCTTGCATTTTTTTTATTTCTCCATCCTCCTGAATTCTTTGACAGCCTCATGCAGTAAATGCATTTTTCGTTCAATCTTTGGCCTGGAAAACTTTTAACTTTCTCTGTTTTTCAAATATTAGTCAAACCAAGATTTGTCTTATTGGATGTTACTTCTGAATTGTTCAATATATAATGAAATGGTTCATTGCTTGTATGTTGCAGAATTTAAATTATGCAAATGTTTTACTATGGAAAAGTGTCTTTTCTTTGCGGGATAAATTCAGTGGACTCACCCATTCTCATTCATTAGGTCAGTCATCTTGCTGCTTCAACCTAGTTGACTTTGTTTAGCCAGAACCATGATGAAAAAGAGAGTAAAAAACAAGTGTGGTTATAGAGGAAGTTGTTTTGTTGTTTTTCTTTTTCCACCATAGATTTAAACACTTGAAGGACGAGAGATACAGAAGATTTGTTTATATGAATGCAATCTACAGCTTTTCCACCAGATGTCATTAAAACGTGTATAAGGGGTCTCTACTGAAGAAGAAGGGTCAGTCCCCTGTGTTTTGGCTGATACTGTTATTCCCCATATGGTGTAATATTGACAGCCCCACCTGTTCCACTGGAAGACTTGCCCCAGGCTGTCTCCTCCTGTTGGTATATGTGTTTGGTGTAAGTGTGGGTGTGGTGGCCAGTTTTCTGTTTCACTTCACTTCGCACAGCTTGCAAGTGTGCAAGAGAAAAGATAAAAACATCAACTAACTAAAAAAAACTTAGTACCTCAAGTACATGCAAATAATTTTATCAGGTAAAAATAAAGGGAAGTATAATTACACAACACAAGAAAAGCAGGTAGGCAGGCTTCTGCAGAAAACACAGTTTTGTTATTGTTTCTGTTTTTTATCTGTACGATCAGAGACTGGTAGGAAATCCATGCAGCTAAACAGCTGTGAGAGACGACAGTTGCCAGATATAAACCAGAAATTGTCCTTTTGCATAATTTAGCTGCAACGGTCTCTCCTGCTGTTAAGAATATAAGCATTTGGTTATCTTTTCATTTGTGCAGGGTAACTGTTAGTATCTAGCCTGGCAAGCCATCCTTTATATATAAATATATAGTCTGGCTACGATCCATCTACGGTTGTCTTTCAAACTATCTCTGCATGCAATTGGACAGGGCTAGGACCAATAAGAGCAACGAACAACGTGATATATTCATAGCGATGGAAATCAGTCGATAGGGCAGTCTGTCATACACCGTCGAAGAGGAGCGGGGGCAGTCATGGCGTCCAACAACAACATCTAAGACTTATGTCGTTTTTGCCAGAAAAACATGAGAAAATGTGGTGTACTGCGATCAATCACAGCTCTGCTATCATCGTAAAAAAAGAAATGCTCTGCCGTAATGGTGCTAAGCCCACCAAACGTCTCTCTACAAACAGAGCGCTGTGATTGACCCAGCCTACACATAACCCAGCCAATGGTAGACCTGCTGAGGCTACAATGGAGCGTGGCTAAACCAACTTGCAGAGCAACATTTTTGCTACTGCTACAGTTTGTCTAGATTTCTAGGCTATTTAGTAATATTATCCCCTGTGGGGATTTTTTTGTGTGTTTCTATACAGTAAATATTACTTGCTGCAAACACAGCAAATTATTATTATCATTATTATTATTATTTTAAGACAGAATGACCATTATAGCGCTAATTATATTACTCCCAGTCAAAAGAATAATTATAATAAAATTATGAAATTGATTCAAACATTAATGCCAGGGATAAGTAGGGCTGGGCAATATATCGATTAATCGAATTTTACTATTTATGAAAATTGAGTTTTTGGAATATCGAGAAAAAAAATTTCACCAAATGCACCTCTTGGGCTTCCATAGGTCAAAGTGATGTCAGCCCGCCCAAGGCCTTCCATTTTCTTTTACAGTGTGTATTTATTTGAACTTTGAATTCAGGTCAAGTTCCAGAAGGGATGAAATAAAAGCAAGTTTTTAAAAAGATTTTCTGTCATTTGTAATTTCTTTTTGAGAATAGAAATGGGGGGGGGGGAAAAGCATCATATCAAAAATTGAATTTTGCTTGGAAAAATATATCGCCCAGCCCTAACCTCCTTTAATTTTTCCAAAACAGTTGTATAATGTTTAATGACATGTTCAACTTTCAAACATAAATCTTTTAATCAATTGTACCAGGGAATGTTAAATATTGACAAAAATTATTATTTGTTTTATATCGTATTTTATATATATACACTACCGTTCAAAAGTTTGGGGTCACATTGAAATGTCCTTATTTTTGAAGGAAAAGCACTGTACTTTTCAATGAAGATAACTTTAAACTAGTCTTAACTTTAAAGAAATACACTCTATACATTGCTAATGTGGTAAATGACTATTCTAGCTGCAAATGTCTGGTTTTTGGTGCAATATCTACATAGGTGTATAGAGGCCCATTTCCAGCAACTATCACTCCAGTGTTCTAATGGTACAATGTGTTTGCTCATTGGCTCAGAAGGCTAATTGATGATTAGAAAACCCTTGTGCAATCATGTTCACACATCTGAAAACAGTTTAAATCGGTACAGAAGCTACAAAACTGACCTTCCTTTGAGCAGATTGAGTTTCTGGAGCATCACATTTGTGGGGTCAATTAAACGCTCAAAATGGCCAGAAAAAGAGAACTTTCATCTGAAACTCGACAGTCTATTCTTGTTCTTAGAAATGAAGGCTATTCCATGCGAGAAATTGCTAAGAAATTGAAGATTTCCTACAACGGTGTGTACTACTCCCTTCAGAGGACAGCACAAACAGGCTCTAACCAGAGTAGAAAAAGAAGTGGGAGGCCGCGTTGCACAACTGAGCAAGAAGATAAGTACATTAGAGTCTCTAGTTTGAGAAACAGACGCCTCACAGGTCCCCAACTGGCATCTTCATTAAATAGTACCCGCAAAACACCAGTGTCAACATCTACAGTGAAGAGGCGGCAGCGGGATTCTGGGCTTCAGGGCAGAGTGGCAAAGAAAAAGCCATATCTGAGACTGGCCAATAAAAGAAAAAGATTAAGATGGGCAAAAGAACACAGACATTGGACAGAGGAAGACTGGAAAAAAGTGTTGTGGACGGATGAATCCAAGTTTGAGGTGTTTGGATCACAAAGAAGAACGTTTGTGAGACGCAGAACAACTGAAAAGATGCTGGAAGAATGCCTGACGCCATCTGTTAAGCATGGTGGAGGTAATGTGATGGTCTGGGGTTGCTTTGGTGCTGGTAAGGTGGGAGATTTGTACAGGGTAAAAGGGATTCTGAATAAGGAAGGCTATCACTCCATTTTGCAACGCCATGCCATACCCAGTGGACAGCGCTTGATTGGAGCCAATTTCATCCTACAACAGGACAATGACCCAAAACACACCTCCAAATTGTGCAAGAACTATTTAGAGAAGAAGCAGGCAGCTGGTATTCTATCGGTAATGGAGTGGCCAGCGCAGTCACCAGATTTGAACCCCATTGAGCTGTTCGTGGGAGCAGCTTGACCGTATGGTACGCAAGAAGTGCCCATCCAACCAATCCAAATTGTGGGAGCTGCTTCTAGAAGCGTGGGGTGCAATTTCTCCAGATTACCTCAACAAATTAACAGCTAGAATGCCAAAGGTCTGCAATGCTGTAATTGCTGCAAATGGAGGGTTCTTTGACGAAAGCAAAGTTTGATGTAAAAAAAATCTTATTTCAAATACAAATCATTATTTCTAACCTTGTCAATGTCTTGACTCTATTTTCTATTCATTTCACAACGTATGGTGGTGAATAAGTGTGACTTTTCATGGAAAACACAAAATTGTTTGGGTGACCCCAAACTTTTGAACGGTAGTGTATATATATATCACGATATAAAACAAACAATTATTTTTGTACATATAGGATGGCTTGCCATCGAAAAATTATAATATATTTTTCATGTAAGTCGATATACTGTATATATCGACCTATAAAAAAATAATATTGTGATATAATTGTTCTTCTATTTTGTCCAGCCCTAGTAAGAATATTTTATCTGCCATTTAGTGAGATGTGTCCTTCGATATTTCATTTGTTTTGCCAGTGAATTCAATGAATGAATGAATAGTTTAATGATCCCATGAAGGGTAATTCAGTTTACGGTAGGGAGGGGTTTTTTTGGCGGGGGTGGGAGTCGGGGATGTTGGCATTTGCTTTCTTGGTAGTTTTGCAAAATGCTCTTAAACTGTACTCCAGCATCAAACTGTTTCTGTCTACAAAGAAAAACAAAGAGCTGAGTCCCAGGGTAGAAATCAGATGGAGGTTTTGTGACAATTTCAATCGTTTCTGCAGCCGAGTTTCAAAAGGACAGATTTTGTGCAGCCGGAGCAACAGCTTTAGACACCAATCCACAAAGTAAGAAAATGAAGATAAAAGACTAAAAAAACTAGGTTTAAGGAGATAAACTGAAGACATGATTTTAGAAAATTAATACTGTGACTTTTTACAATCTTACATCAGCAGGTTTGGTGTATTTCTTTGCGACTTGGTGTGATGTTTAGTTTCCAGTTGGACAAAGATCCTGGCTACATGTTTGCTGTTTCTGCTTTAATTTGACAGCCAAGTGTGTGTCACAGTCTCCTCCCTTCATCCTCCTACTCTGTGTTGCGTTGGTGTTTGATAAACCTCCTCTCTGTACCTCCACCTCAGTCTTACTGCCCTGTCAGTGTGTTTGTTGCCATAAATGAGACTTAGTGTCAGAGCCAGGGAACCGAGGCTTCTTAGAGCATGTTCTCACACACCCCTTTTTCCCTCCCAAACCAAGCTGCTCTGTGTGTTTATGTGAGTGTGCGTCAGGTAAGTTAATGCGGCTCTGTCATCAAAAGCCTTATCACAGTTGGACAGGATTCAGCACTCCACCTCAGTGTCAACTTAACACACAAGCATGAACACACTTAAAATAACACAACTGATGTCTTGGAACCTCGTTACGGTTTCCCCGAATGTTAAAGCAGAGGCAAACACCTGCGAACCTTATTTGGTTGCTCGTCAAACATGTCTGTGTGATTTACAAATCAACTGCTTGGACTGCGGATTACGCTTACATCGAGCTTGGAAAATGAAGAGCTCAAGTATTCTTTGAACCGTAACATTGATGTTGTCCGTTTACTCCAGGAACTGTTGGATTAAATCGCAGTAGAGAGTGCAGAGTTTCAATACTTTTAATAAAACAATAAGAAAAACACGAGAGGCCATCTCACATTGTTATTAATTTAAAATGATCACTTAATAAAAAAGTGGTTTGGGGAAAAGAAAATATATAAAATTGGGTGTAAGGATCTATGCAAATGTTTATTTGACTGCACGATATTAGGAAAACATGCGATATACAATGCAGCTGGTTAATAACATAACTTGGGATAAATAATCAGGAACTCAACAGTATACATGTCTTTCTGCTTTGGGTTTATTGCAAACATATAACAAGCAGCTTCTTAATGACTATACCACTAATTTAGCTTCTAAATCATTTTACAGTGGACTTAATCCTGAATCTTTGTGTTAATATTGGGTACGTTGTTGTTTGGATTTTATTTGGGGTCTCACACATTGCTAATGGTGGCAGCACATTGGAGCAGCTCTGTTACTCTAAGTCTGATTATATGGTCTTTTTCTAGACTTTTATTTTTTAAATGTTTTGGTTGAGGCATTGCTTTTTAAACAATTATTCCCTCTGAAGGATTTTCCGCTATTACATTTTTACATTCAGACAGTTATGATGAATAACCATGGCAACAAGGTGTTGTTTTTACAACTGGGAGCTGCTGATTAGCATCTCAAAAGCTTAAATAACACCTGAACTACAATCCCAGACAAGTTGAAAAGTTGAAAGGCTTCACGGATGCATACCATCTCTTCTACCAATCATAATGGCCAAGGATAATATCCCTCTCTCCAACGTCTCTGTGCCAGAGATTTAAAGAGAGGCGGCAAAAGCAAAAGAGGTGGATTAGCAGCGCTTGCCAACAACTGATAGTGTGATCCAGGACATGTTACTGTGGAATATCGTCTCTGTTGCCTGGATTTTTTTAGCTGTTAGCATGTCATGATGGTTATGAGACTGCCATAAAGCAATGGTTTCTTAAGTCAAAGGCTTTTTCATATTTGTTGAAAGATTGACCACTACTGGAGATCCTTCCTGCCCACAGCATCACAGTCCACAACAACTCTTTAATGATACTTGGATGACATGAGTGTTGTGATTGCATTTCTCATAAGATGAACTGAACAGACGTTTGGCTGGCTGGGAGCTATTTCAAAGACCACATTTCCCAGCAAGCATCGCAGTGACGCCCAACACACTCCTATTGTTCCGTGTCCACCCATGGTGACATTGGCGATGACATCACCGCCAAAGGGGCTATAAGAGTAGTCGCGCCCATTTTCAAACTGTTCTCAAGCCAGTTTCAGTTTCAGAGAGAAACTAAGGCTCAACAGAGGACATCTCACCGGTGAAGATTCTCTTTTGTTCTGACCCACTGGACCGGGGAAGAACTCATTTCAAAGCTTCGAAGTGCTCATATGGTTTGCGTAACCAGGGTGCAAGCAGGTTTTTTTTTATAACTCTTCCTTTTCTTGCTCAACTACAGTCACAATTTGCTCTCCTCCTAGTGGACTGGACCTCCTTCAAAGCAAAGTAGGTCTGAACCGGTTAATTTATACTAATATTGTGTCTGGGCGGAGATAAACAGAGAAAATAGAGTTTTGACGAGATGTAAGTTAATGTGTTAACTTGTATTCGTGAGCAGGACCACGCCCCTCATTTACTTTTCTCTCAGTAATCTTCTCAGATTCGACTCACCTGGCATCTAACACCTGAATCTCATCCCTAATTACTCTGCGATCTATTTTAACTCCGAGTACCTCGCGACCTGCGTCGCTCAGACTGTCGTCTCGTAAACAGATAGTTGTTTAACAAATAGAATCTTTCTATCTGCATGGATGTGCTTACCCTTGATCTCGAGCCGTCTGAGTCCGACAAAGAGCTCTTCCATCTTTGGACCATCACCTCCATCCGTGGTCCGTCATATCTCTCGCCGTGTCAGGCTTCCATCGGCTCATTGGGACTCCAGCCAGTCCTCCCCAGCGAGAGCACCTCCACATCGCTCATCACGGTCGGATCTCTCTTCAGTGGCTTCCGTGTCTCGGGGCCGTACAGTCGTCCGCCTAGATCGGCGCCTTTCTCCATCTCCTCTCCGCGTCTCGAGGCTTTGCCTCCTCGTTCTCCATCATTAGCTTCGGACCGTTCGGCCCAAGCTCCCTTCCATTCTCGCAGGGCGTCTTTGTCGCGCCCCGGGACCTCTACCGGAGCTAAACGCTCCGCAGTAAACGCAGCGGGCCGACCGGCTCTAGGTTACTCTTCTCCCCAATTTCGTTAGGCTCCCTGTTCACCGCGAGCTCAGCGCTCTCCTCTCGACTTTTCTGGCTGTCCAGCTCGGAGTTTTTCAAAAGAGGCATCCCCTTTAGCCGCTCTGCTAATAAATCTTGCCTGTTCAAGCTTCTTTTCCCCACTACTTCGCCGTTAACCGAGACTTCTTCGTCTCGTAATCTTCCCCCTATTTCAGCCATAACATCCACTTCCTCTTAGGGCAGATCTCAGCCCACAGCTGCCGGGCCAACACCCACAGCTCCCTCTACTGGTCAGGAAGCTTCATCTTTTTTCAGTTCCCCCAAAATTTTGCCTCATTTATCGCTAGTTGTTTTTTTTCTCTTCCTTGGCCTCTCAGGCCACACCTTCATTCACTCAATCATTTCCACTCCCTCTCATCCCCCCTTCTACGTTTTCCACAGGTTCAATTCCAGCTTCCATTCATGTTTCAGAAAACCCCTCTAACCCTCCAGCCTTGCCCTCAAGCTCAAACATTCAGCAAGCTGTCCCGGCGTTACCGCAAACTTCCACCAATCTGCCGTCTTCTTTCCAGTTGCCAACTTCTATTTACACTCCGGCCTCTAACCATTACTCTCTTTCTACAACAGTACCCCCTGTTCGGCCGGCTTCTTCCATCAATCGCCCTTCCCCAGTTTCACCTGCTCTCCATCAACAAATACTGAATGGTAAATACATCGATGTAGCTCTCCTTCTCCAGCCCTCTTTAGGTCTCTCAGGTAAGATTCTTTACTCCTTTAAAGAGGTTAAGGAGGGTTTCATGATTGGTCCTTTCGCTCGCCCCCCTTTTGCAGTTTTCCGGGTCAGCCCCCTCGGGGTAGGAAACCGTAAATACTTAGGAAAGAAAAGACTGATTATCGACCTGTCGGCACCTCACGTTTCGTCCATTCCCAGTATCAATAGTCTCATACCCTTTCCTGATTTTTCCATGCAGTACGTCACCATAGACCATGCTATCCAACTTATCCATTTAGCAGGTCGTAACACAAGGCTCTCTACAGCAGACATTACCAGTGCCTTCAAGGTCCTTCCCCTTCATCCAAACTTCTGGTGGTTCTTCTGTGTCTTTTGGAAAGAAACTTACTACTTTGCAGTCAGACTCTCCAAAAAACAGACTCTGTCACTGCTAGGTCATCTTAACTATGAAGTGCGAATTATTCCTCAGGGGAGGTCCTTCATCGCTCACCTTCTGTCCACTGCCGCCAACATCCCTTCGCTCCATGGCCATCTCGCCATCGAAGAACCTTGCCGGATGGAAATGCGCCTATGGCAAGAGTTTCTGTCAACCTGGAACGGTATTTCCTTCTTTTATAACAACTTCATTTCCCATCCATACGCCCTCTGCAGGTTTTGGCGGGGTCTACAAAGGAAGGTGGTTTGCATCTACATGGCCTCCCGAGTTAGAATGCTTGCGGCTCCAGTCGGCCACCCTCTCATCTGCTTGTTATGAACTTTATCCCATAGTGATTGCAGCTCTACTTTGGGGGCATGAATGGTCTCAACACTGCATACTCATCCATTCCAACAACAGTGCCGTCAATGACATTATAAACAAAAGTCATTCACGTTAACCCCCTATCATGCAGTTCATTTGCAGACTCACGCTGGTGTCAGCCAAACATCAAATCCTTCTCCGTGCTGATCATGTTCCTGTTCATCTAAATTCCATTGCTGACTCAGTCTCTCGTCTTTCTTTCCAGAAATTCAGGTCCTTGGCTCCAGATGCAGATCTTCATCCAACCCCGATCCCACAGTTTTCAGCAACCATCTACAATTAACTCCACAGCTTCAAGTCCTCTCCTTCATGTCTCAGAATGTCATCCTCAACAGTCTCGCTCCTTTAACCCCTTTCATCTTATCTTTCAGGATGGAACAATTTCAAAACTTTCCATGTAACATATAAACTTCCTTTCCCTTCACTCATCCCGACTTCTATTTGTCACTTCATCCTCTACTCACACAATCCAAAGAATCTGCGTTTCTACTATTCAAACTTATCTCTCTGGCATTAATTTCTTTGTTAAATTGGCCACCGGCAACTCCTGTCAAGCTCTCTCCCATAGTCACATATCTATGTTGCTTAAAGGTCTCAAGAAGCAAGAACCGCCCATCCCTAATCACCGATTTCCTCTAACTTCTGACCTCCTTAGCCGCTGCATCCATATCATTCATTCCGGCTACTCTTCTCCTTTAGTCAATTTAACATTACAATCAATGTTCCTGTTGGCCTACTTCGGTTTCCTACGCTGCTCTGAGTTTGCCCCTACTTCTTCCAGATATGATCCTTCCATTCATCCACGCCTTTCAGGTATCTTGATCTTTAACCAGGATACCCTCATCTTTACGCTCTTCAAAAGCAAAACTGATCAGCTCGGCGCTTCCTTCCCCATCTACGGGTTTCGTCTTCGCTCATACCTCAGCCCCTACAAACCCATCTCAAACTATATCCGTCTCCGCTTGGCCACCAACACCTCACCTCACAATCCTCTCTTCATCACCGAATCCGGTAGACTAGCCACTAGGTTCCGGTTTTCGCATCACTTCCGTCAAATCTTGTTCATGTCTGGCATCAACCCTGAGCATTATTCAGTTCACTCCATCCGCATTGGTGCACCCACCTCAGCCTCTCAGTCAGGCATTTCTCACAAGACCAACCAAATCCTAGGTCATTGGTCGTCTTTAGCATACCGTACTTGCATTCACAATAATCTTGATGATCTGCACCATGCTCATTCCTTGCTTTGTTAATTAATGACCAACCTTGTGGGTCCTGAGCAGGCTCAAAAAGAAGACAGACTTCTGAAGCCTGTCCCACACAGAATCTTCAAGCCTCCATCAGTGCATCCTTCCAGAGACACCATCACTTGAACCTTTTCGTCAATAAATGTCCTAATCTAAACAAATCTAATCTTTGTAAGCGCGGTCAATGCTAATGAATTAGATCTCGTTCATTGTTGGTTTAAAGTGTTTTTAAGCGCTGTACCTGTTTGCTCATTTTTTTTCGTCGGCGCACGCATAAGTTTGAGCTGCAATTACTGTGTTTGAAACCGTTTGTTTTATCCTGAGCAGATCACGCCTTTCTTTCTTTTTCCTTCCTCTCTTTTCCTCTCTCTCTCTTGCTCCCTGATCACCGTCGGCAGAGTCGGGCTCGGTCCGGCCTGCGTTAGCTGGTCTTAGCTGAAAGGTTAACTCCATTCTCTTTGATATGTGGCCATCCACATGGACGCTTCAGCCCATGTGCTCTGTCCATTTTAGCCAAAGCTAGTTTATGGCCCTTTGTCTCCTTACACTACATGTGCCCCCCTCCATCTTGGCACAGAACTGAGATTTATGACTTTGTCTCCTAGGCTATCTGTCAGTACATTTACATGCACAGCTAAATCTAGCTTTTTGGAGTAATCGAACTTAAGACGTCCCTCCTGCAGCGAGCTGAGTCCCAGTTTACATGTCCATCAGAAAATCGAATTATTAAATGAAGTACGTTCCACTCCCTGACGATAGATGGCGATATGCGCCCCTATGAGTTAGCCTAATAGCAGTTACCTTCCAGCTGCATTCAGGCAGTAAACTGAGGCTGGCGGGAGTGAGCAGACGGAGTTAAAGCAGGATATTCACAGTAACAACGCATCGCCTCTTCGTAAGTCCAAACATGCACGTCTAAGTCGTATACGTGCATTTTAAAAGTCTGATTTCAGTGGGACTAAGGCAATAATTCGAATTTCTCTTGCTGCATGTAAACGTACTGAATGATTTGAGCCCCCTGGAGTGAGCCCCCCCAGCTGTTCTTACTGATTCATTTCATGTTAATTGTGTTTAATGTTCACCTATTATTGTTTTCTAAGATCTGTAGTAGTTTTCGCATGCTTTAGAATAGATTGGATTTTCTATTTTCTAAATAAAGTCCCCTTAACTTAAAAAGAAGTTGTCTATATAATATATTATCTTTAGATGCAGAAAAAGCATTTGATAGAGTTAACTGGAAATTCTTATTTGTAACCTTACATAAATTTGGCTTTGGAAATTATTTTATAAACTGGTTGAAAATATTATACAGTTCACCAACAGCATGTATCAGGACAAATAACCAAACATCATCTAGGTTTTATCTTCAGAGAGGTACCAGGCAGGGATGTCCTCTCCCTCCCTGTTCGCTATTTTTATTGAACCACTAGCTGCAGCAATTCTCAATGATCCCAAGTAAACCATCACTAGACTGGTTTAGATCTCTGGACTCCTCTATCTCTAAATTTCTTTGGAAAGATAAACCCCCACGTATCAGCTTAAAAACACTGCAGAAGACCAAAGAAAAAGGAGGTCTAGATCTACCAAACTTCCATCATTATTTCTTAGCCAACAGGCTCCAATACATCTCAAGATGGTTAAAACATAGCTACCTAGACGAGTCCTGGATAGACGTAGAACAGACACTATGTAATAAGATAAAACTTTCAGACCTACCATTTATTAGCTCAAATATAAAACAATATGAATGCTTTAAAAGCATAAATATCAGCTCCTCTCTGACAGCATGGTGGGAGTTTCTAAAAATGACAGAGTCCACAATAATCCCATGCAGACGCACACCCATCTGGAATAACCCTGACATCCTGCAAAAAAAATGTATAAGTTTCGCAGTCCGGAGGTGCAATGGAATTGAATACCTGGAACACATATTTGAAGGAACAGACTTTATCCCATTTAATACATTAATTACACAATATGGAATTGATAAAAACAAATTCTTAGAATATCAACAAATTAAATCTATTATTAAAGGTAAAATTAGGCTCAATACAGCTGAATTACAAATTCCAGCAAGAGTTTTAGATTTTCTTAATCTCAACCCCCCCCAAATTGCTGTCTAAAATATACAAAACTTTATCTACTTTAGATAAATCAATAGCCATCCCTATTTCAAAATGGGAGGTGGATTTATCAGCCAGCTTTGACCAAAACGTCTGGTCTCAGATATGTTTAAGAACCTTTAAAATAACAAAAAATCCTCATTTGCAATTAATACAATACAATACAAAACTATACAGGTCAACGAATGTTTAGGATGGGTTTTACATCGTCCAATACCTGCTTACAATGCACAAGCAATATACCAGATACTTATGTTCATGCGCTTTGGTTCTGTCCACCTGTTAAGAAATTTTGGTGCCAGATATGTGAGGACTTATCACAGTGTCTGAAATGTAACATCCCACCATCTCCCTCAATTTGCCTGTTAGGAAATTTAAATGATGTCACCATGGACACAAAGTCAGTTCTAATGGTTCACATTGCCTTATGCATCGCTAAGAAAACTATCCTCCTGAACTGGAAAAATAAAAAAGCTCTTAATATTAATCAGTATAGAAATCTCTTGTTGGACCATATTGGTCTTGAGACGGCCTCTGGCTCCATATCTGATCAATCTCTCTGGGCTCCTTTGATCGGCTCCATCACCTAGTGGGGGTGGGGGGCACTTGGTTTTGTCGTTTGGGACACTGTTGCTGATGTGGGGGTTTTGGGGTTGGAGGCGTCTGGGGGGGACCCCGGGGGGTGGGAACACTGGGCGGATGGGGCGCTGGACGTCGTGGCCGGCCTGGGGTTGGGCTTTGGGTGAACTCAACCTGGGTGTCTAGTGTATTTTGTGTTTTGAGAGTAGAGCGAATGTCAGGGTGGGTTTAGTTCCCCTTCTGGGATGGGGCTGGGGGGACTGCCTTGGGGTCCATGGGGCTTTGTGGTGCTGTGGCCGTGGGCCCCGGGTCGAACGTGCCATGGCCTCCCTCCCCTGGTGGATCCCGTTGAACAGCGGTGCCTATTGGGGTCAGTGGGGGAGCTGGCTCCCTGGGAAGACATTTTGTCTCCCAGTCCTAGTCCTTCCCTTTTTTTGGGGGGTGTCTTGGTGAGTCAGTGAGAATGTATGGGTTTAAGAGGGAGGGAACGTATGACTGTTTCTGTATGTCTTTGTCTACCTGTCAGGATGGATCTTGGTCTGCCCCCTCGCCTGGCGCACCTCAGGCCTTACACTTAATGGGGGGCCTATTTCCCCTCCGTCACTCCCCGCCGGTGACGGGGGCCCCTGCCTGCCGGTTCATCGGTGGTCAATCCGGTTCGGACCTGGTGCGTGCCTGGCCGGGCCTGGGGGGGCCGGTGTGTCGGTCGGCCGATGCGCTGGGCCGATATCTTCCTTTGGTTGGTTGGGGCACCTCTTTTAGAGGTGCCAGGTTTGGGATTGTTGGGTGGTGCCTGCTCGGTGGCTCGGCGGGATGTGGATCCGGCGTCTCTGGTCGTTTGATCACCTGTTCTGTGCGCACCGTGCGTGGCCGGTTCATTGGCGGGTTGGACCGGCCCTGGCCCTCGTTGGATGCCTGGTCTCGGTGCCCTGCGTTGCGCGGGATCAGGACCCGGGAGCTGGTACAACTTGGTGTCCAGATGCTGGCTGAGCCCGGCCTGGTGATGCTGTCCGTCCCCCGTGGGTTATCGGTGGGGCGCTGGAATGTTGGCGGTGGGGATTGGCCTAGGGAGGAGGCGGTGCGTTGCGGCCGGCGGCCCCTGCAGTGCCGGGGGCCCATCGCCGGCCGGACCCTTGTCGGGTCCCTGCTAGGGGGTGGGGTGCCCCTGGGCCCCGGCTCCCCCGGTTCATTGACCACCCCCCCCCCCCCGGCACGGCAGGTTGCCGGTGGGGCCCGTGGGCTCGTCACTGCTGCCCCCCGGGCCCCTGCATAATGGCCGCTGGATGTTCCCCTGAGGTTCTCCTTTGCTCTACTCTTGGGGGATGCGGTCGGCCCCGCCCGGGTCCGCCTGGGGCTCTGGGGGTCCTTTGGACGTCTTTGCTCCGATCTCCTTCATGTCTGCATCGATTCCTGGGAGACGGATCGATGCCTGCTCACACCAACTATCGAACACTCTTATGGAGAAATCTTATATGCACCAGCATGCTAACACACACACATAGATGTGGGGTCTCTGGTGTTTAAGGATATTTTCTTGGCTGAGGTTATCATTACTAGAGCTTGATTAATCGGTACCATGAGTTTTTCTGTGACATTGTTGTTGTATTTTTATATCTATTTTTGTGTGATGTGGTTGTGTAATTCTTAGTTCACAATGTTTGGTTTGTTTTGTCGATGTTCCTTTTTCGTGTTTTGTTTTGTTTTTCCCCCTCTCTCTGCCGTCCTGTGGGTATGGAGGCAGACTTCAATGTCTTCCTGTGTTTTCTTTGTTCCCCTTCCTCTCTTGTATTTTCAACTCACCCTCTCTCTTGACTTTTTGTTTCTTTCCTCTCTTCTTCATCTTCCTTCTTTCTTCTCCTTAATTTTCCGTCTCCGTGTCCATAACATCAGGAAATAAAAACCCCAACAATTCATAATAAAGATTTTTCACACATATATCAAGTGGAGGACTATAGCAAAAGCTGTACTGCTCCGCTTGTGAAAGTAAATCTGTTGGGCTTCTACTTGGTACTCAGACACCAATTCTGAGCTCCACACTGCCAAACAGGACACGTTAAAAAAAAAATAATAATAAAAAAGGATTAGGACTAGGATTACTTGGAGTGATGCGTACAATTAATGTTCACAGCGTAAGAACTTATTCCTTCATTTGTTTAATTTTCTCAGCCTTATCAGACTGGTAATCATAAACATAAACTGAGACTGAACAATTTGGCTATTGTATTCCTGGAATCCCCCAGATGGTGCCCCTAAACTTGGTAATTTTTACATAAAATTATCAATCTGATTAATAACAACCCTAAGCAATTATTCATAGCCAAAACCTACCTATCTGCGGCACAACATGAGTTACTACATTTCCTTTCCCTTTCAGATGAATAACTTTTTAACTGAATTGAATTGAACTGTAAAGTTTTACACATCTCTGTTAAAAGGCAAGCTATCTTGTGACATAAAAATTATAGCATAATGAGTCATTTCCCTTGTTTTACCTGTAAATTAGCTTTTTAATTAAACCAAAAATACAAGGGGGGAAGCTTTTTAAAAGCATATACCTGGAGGCATTAAGTGTGAAACTAAAACTTTACTGTTGGACCTTTTGATTCAGTTTCAAAATGTTGTCTTTTCTTTGCTGTCTAGTGGCATCCCACATGTTAACTACACCTACCTAAAGTTCTCCAAATGCTTCACATTGTGAGGACAATTCTTGTCCACAGATCTTTTCTGGTGACCACACTGATTTTCTGCGGTTAGGTACCAAAATCTTAATTTTCTTCCTGTGAAGCCATTCTTTTGTTGCTGTAGATGCTGAAAAATGAAACTCTTTTTCATTCTCAGCTCAAGTGTTTAGAATTTAAAAAATTAAAATGAAAACATCCCAGTCCAATCTCACAAAAAGTCACTCCAGATAATACTGGCACGAGCCCCATGTTTCAATGTGAAATGGTGTTCTTTCTGTGTCATTTCCTTCTCTAGCAGTTTAAGGAATATTGGTCCTAAAGTTCGAGTTGGTTTAAAGGTGCAATACGTAAGAATTTTACAGTAAAATAATCGCTCAACAGCCTAATGTCTCAATCATGTCGGAAGGAAGGTTATATTGAAACAGATTTCCTTCTCAGCCGGCTGGGTGGTTGCAAGTTGTATCCTTTTAAAAAAGCTGCAGAGGTACCTAGTCATTGTTTACAATCTACCCCCCCTCTGTACTTCCTGGTTCTAGAACCAATCAAATGTGACCCCGCAAGCTTGCCAAGTCTTAAATACAAACACTGCGTCGCCATTTGTAATTCGACACCAACCGGACTAGAGACTAATGTTGAGCTAACAATGCTAGCAGTAAATTTCTACTTTTTTCAATGACCAACAACTCGATTTTGCAGTGAAATCTACTTATCTACTTATCAACTTACTGTGCATGACTCGTCTTCGCTTGTCATCTTGAATCTTTTGGCGCTGATCCGTAACTGGCAACTCGGCATGAAACTCACGAAGGGGAGGAGAAGAGAGGCTGAGTGCGGACTCTTTTGTTTTTCTACATGGACTCCAGTATTCACATTTGACCACAAGATGTTATTCTTACATTTTGCAACTTTAATCAGAGCACAACACATTCTCCCGGAAGATTTTGCAAGATTTTAACCAGGCATGAACATTTCATTTGGGAGAAAAAAAGCTTCTGTCTTTCAGAGTGGGGCGGTCGGCATGGAAAAAAGTGACAAGACGTGAAAAGAGTGACAGAGGAAAGAAACTGAAAAGCAGCAGCAATGAAAAAACGGTGGCATTGAAAAAAAGATTGGCGTTGTAAAAAAAAAAAAGATGAAAGTGTGAAAACTTGATTGTTGGTTATTTGTTTCAAGGTATACAATATTTTGAGTTTCATGGAAACTCTCTTTACTTCATTTTTGTTTCACTTTCAAAACAGAAATTGTCACTACATTTATTTCAGATTCAAAATTTATATTTTGAGTTACAATTATATTTTTCAATGCCAATTTTTATTTTCAGGGCCAATATTTCTTTTCAGTTTCATTGTTTTGATGCCATATCTGCTTCCCTGACCATTTTTCTTCTCGAATCGTTTTATAATTTCCCTGTCTCATCCCTCTATTTTTTTCACCCTTCTGCTGACTGATACTTTTGTACCACGAAATCCTTTGCACCATTTTGCTAAAGCTATGGCTTGAAGAGAAGTTACAAAGGTAATGAAAACCCCACAGAATGATTCATTAATGGCAGGTCTAAACTTAAACCGAATGCTGAAATCTAACCAAAAGGTTTGTCAACAGATTATTTAAGGGTGCGCACACATACACAACCAGGTTGAATAAATGGGTTTTAGATAGAGTTCTACAAAGTAAATGGAACAGTAAACTTACCATTTTAGCTTGTATTCTTTTAAATTCTTCTTTTTTTCCCTTTAACATGACAGCTAACATCAGCTAACTTATCTAGAACATGGGGATTATTGCAGCCTCTTATTTGACAAATAGAAAGTACTATCAGTTTTACCCTTTAGTGACATGGGGAGAACACTCAACAGTATCCAGCCTCAATCGTAATTTTAATGTGTACCAAAGCAAGCCGTGCTGAACAATTAGAATCTCTTGGATGTTTGGCAGCTTATCTCAGAGCTTCTACAGTCAAAGACAATTGGCATTATCTGTAAAACAAGTTATTACAGAGACCTTCAACTTAAAGAGGGGAGGCAGAGCACACAGTCATGTACAAACACTTTCATACACACAAGTTTATCTGTCAGGTCAAACCTATTATTAACCCCAAGGGCGTTGGTATTAAAGCCTTCCTCCTGTCGAACAAAACATCCTCCTGAAGAGAATAACTAGAGTCTGATAGCTTCTTAAAAAGAAAAAGCCACATGAAAAAGATAAGTAAGCTATGATTGTCGCCTCCTCCTCTTCCTCCTTCTTCCCAGTGAAAGCTGCCCACACCCCGGGGCACATGAGTAAAGTTTTGGTATCAGGTAAAGCCTGATTTTGGACAACCATTCCTATTGTCATCGTTCTTTTGTGTGTAATATTAGTTACAGAGAGACAAAGGAAGGATCGTACCAGCGGAAACCATGCACAGCCAGACGGAGAGGAAGGAAGGTGAAGGCCGAGTGGGAGACGGGGGAAAGCGAGAACCGTCCTGGTAATATCATGTTTGTTTTTTTCTTCGCTGGGGTCAGTGGGGTAGGAACCCCTTGTGGCAAACCCACAAAGACTTAGCCTCAGGGATCCCAGGAAAAAAAATGCATCACCAAGAGGGACATTTTTATAAAGCTTGGGCTGACTTTTCCTGTCCCGGAAACATACTAACAACAAGAAAGCGACGTTTTCTTTCTGTTAACATTTTTCGTGTTTATTTTTTTTTGTTCACCAACCTTCTTGCCCATTCTTCTTTGCAAAACAGCTCCAGCACAGTCAGATTAGATGGACAGCGTTTGTGAACAGTAGTTTTCAGATCTTGCCACAGATTCTCGATTGGATTTAGATCTGGACTTTGACTGGGCCATTCTAACACATGGATATGTTTTGTTTTAAACCATTCCATTGTTGCCCTGGCTTTATGTTTAGGGTCGTTGTCCTGCTGGAAGGTGAACCTCCGCCACAGTCTCAAGTCTTTCGCAGACTCCAAGAGGTTTTCTTCCAAGATTGCCCTGTATTTGGCTCCTTCCATCTTCCCATCAACTCTGACCAGCTTCCCTGTCCCTGCTGAAGAGAAGCACCCCCAGAGCATGATGCTGCCACCACCATATTTGACAGTGGGGATGGTGTGTTCAGAGTGATGTGCAGTGTTAGTTTTCCGCCACACATAGCGTTTTCCATTTTGGTCTCATCTGACCAGAGCACCTTCTTCCACATGTTTGCTGTGTCCCCCACATGGCTTGTGACAAACTGCAAACGAGACTTCTTATGGTTTTCTTTTAACAATGGCTTTCTTCTTGCCACTCTTCCATAAAGGCCAACTTTGTGCAGTGCACCACTAATAGTTGTCCTATGGACAGATTCCCCCACCTGAGCTGTAGATCTCTGCAGCTCGTCCAGAGTCACCATGGGCCTCTTGGCTGCATTTCTGATCAGCGCTCTCCTTGTTCGGCCTGTGAGTTTAGGTGGACGGCCTTGTCTTGGTAGGTTTACAGTTGTGCCATACTCCTTCCATTTCTGAGTGATCGCTTGAACAGCGCTCCGTGGGATGTTCAAGGCTTGGGAAATCTTTTTGTAGCCTAAGCCTGCTTTAAATTTCTCAGTAACTTTATCCCTGACCTGTCTGGTGTGTTCTTTGGACTTCATGGTGTTGTTGCTCCCAACATTCTCTTAGACAACCTCTGAGGCCGTCACAGGGCAGCTGTATTTGTACTGACATTAGATTACACACAGGTGCACTCTATTTAGTCATTAGCACTCATCAGGCAATGTCTATGGGCAACTGACTGCACTCAGACCAAAGGGGGCTGAATAATTACGCACACCCCACTTTTCAGTAATTTTTTTGTAAAAAATGTTTGGAATCATGTATGATTTTCGTTCCACTTCTCACGTGTACACCACTTTGTATTGGTCTTTCACGTGGAATTCCAATAAAATTGATTCATGTTTATGGCTGTAATGTGACAAAATGTGGAAAAGTTCAAGGGGGCCAAATACTTTTGCAAGCCACTGTATCCTGCTGGGTGAACCAGCCTTAAGCAGTCGCAATCAGATCCAGCTCCTGTCAAATTTAGGTGATAATAACATTCTGATTGGTCAAGGGGTTTCGAGTTGTTGATTTTTCGTAATTTCAAATGATTCCATGTGTTTTAAAAAGTTTCCCAGGGCCTTTTGGAGGAGGAAGAGGCACATGGCATCACAGAGCAGAAAAACCTTTCTTCCGATTGGCTTCTGGAAAATTTTTACTTGGTGAGCTTTTGCAGCTCCTTGCTGATTTTCGTAAATCATTCTCACCTTACTCTTTATTGTGCTTCCTGGCGAGATAAATATGGCTCCTTGGCCAGCCTATTGGCCGGGTGCATAATGCTTTTTTTGTTGTCATGCATTACTAACTAAAAATTCTCAGACCCCCTGATCAACTGTGAATAGTATAAATCTAACACGTTTTAAACAACAAACATTACAATTACTATTGACAAAAATGTCTGTATACCAATTAACCTAATAGTCATGTTTTTGGACTGTGGGAGGAAGCTGGAGTACCCAGAAAGAAACCCACACACGCACAGGTAGAACGTGCTAACTCCATACAGAAAGAGCCCAGGTCAGGATTCAAACCCAGGACCTTCTTGCTGCAAGGCAACAGTTCAATTTAATTCAGTTCAGTTGATTTATATAGCGCCAATTCAGAACGGACGTAATCTCAAGGCACTTTACAAGAAAAGTAATTTCAATACAATCATACAAACATTCCAGTCAGTTTAAAAGTTTTCTATTTAAGGAATCCCAGCAGATTAACATGTTATGGAGTGAAGAACTGAGCATCTCCTTTGCATGCCAGGAGGTTACGATACGAGCGTCTCTGAAAAGAAACCGAGCAGAAGCTGGCAGCATAAGCAGCAGGTAGGCAGGAAGCACCGCATAAAACGCAGAGTGCAGGAGATAGACGGAGATAATTGTATGCTTTCATGTATTCAGCTAAGCTAGCTTACAGGCATTGTCTTATATGTAGAATTAAAAATTGACAGTTCAGATTCACTGTGGAGGGAAAATTATTCACTTGCATCAGGTAATCAAAAATCTTCTCTCCTGCATTACATATTCGCAAAATTAATTTGTGCATGTTAGTGAATTCCAAATTGTGATAAAAACAACTAAAAAGTAAATGATTCTTTTTCTATAAAATAAATTATTTGAAGGAAAATAAAATGTTCACTGGCTCAATGTCGATTTGGTACTGGTGCTCCTGAACCTCGGGAGAATGAAATGGGAGCAGAGATGATCTGTGCAAAGACACAGTAATAAGCAACCACCTCTGATACTAAAGGTGGAGAACTACAGTATTTTCATTAGGCAGTATCACGAACAGTCTGGTCCTGTCCCTGTTTCACTTCCAGTTGTCTTTGTTCCAGTTTTATGTGGAGATCGAGCCATGAAGATGCTCATTACATGCACCCAATTAACATCTGTTCATTCCTACGGCAGAAATTATCCAATATTCAGCTAATAAGAAATCAGTGTATGTATAAACTGCAATTATCACTTTGACCAGCCTGGCTAAAGAAGCAGTTCCCCCACACGGCATTGAACCGTGCACCACATGAAAACATTCCCATCCGTGATTAACTGTGTAGGATTCAGGGCTTTGTAGAAGATATTTGTCTTTTTTTTTTCATCTTTAATTAAAATGCAGATGCACTTCCTGACCTGACTGAGAGGCACACATTCTTGTTGATCGCCACTCTCTCACTCACATGCATAAACAAGGACATTTTCAACAGCTCGGTCCTTGGTGACTGAGAGGCAAATCTTCCATCTCCTGCTAGCAGCTTCAGTGAGCGTCAAGGTTACTCTTACATTCAGAGCCATCCAGCATGTTTTGATAAACACCGAGGGTAAGCGACCTTGATCGGCTGCCATTTTTTTTCCTCTATCTCATGCGCTTAAGCTAACAAACAAGTTGTATTCGTCTACTTAATTAAGTTTTTCAGCCCCCAAGAAAAAGAAAAAAAATTGTGCATCTGTTTGTTCCTGACTCCACCTGGCCGCACCAAAATCTGCATTTTTAGCTAACACAAACAGTTCCCTCCAAGACGCTCTCGACTCAAAATCACTTAAATTGCTATGTTCAAAAAATTTATTTTTTCCAACATACAAGATAACATTATACTTCGCCACTTTGCTGAGAGTAAACTATTTATAACTGCCCAAACTTTCCACTTAGAAGCCAAAAAGGTGGTGGAGCAAAAAGCAGTTGGGCCCTTTTCAAGTTAACATTTTGTTCTTCTCCAGGAGTTAGATCCAGATCGGCCTGTTCTACTTGATCTCTGCCTCTCAGACTCATCCCAAAAAAGTGTTCTTACCTGCAGGGCATTCTTGGTTATGGTCTCATAAGGTCAACCCTTGGGATTAAAGGACAAAGTGAAATGTTGCTAAGGGTGCAATTACCAACCAACAGAAGACCAGATGGGAATGTGAACAAGTTGATATTGGTAAAAATTAAAATCTCTTAACACAAGACAATTCTAATATGCACTACTATTATGAGGTACCGTTTGTAAAGTTGCACAATAAAAAGTTCACAGCAATAATTTGGGTAATTCCTGCTTCCTGCTTCGCTGCAATCGGCTGCTTCGCTACTTTGCTCTCCCTTCTGCTTGCATTTTTCTGCTTTTTTTTTTTTTTTCCTTATGATCCAACCTGCAGGACTTTTGAATGCATATACATTTATGGGAAAAACCTTTTTTAGTAGTAACGGCAATATTTCATAGATCTTTTATCTTCAGCGCTCTGTGTGCGTGGCCTACACACAGCTGAAGCCTGATCTACAGCATCTAAGTACTTAGCATTCAGCTGAAGTTAGATATAGCTCGTAAGGGTGCTAACGTTAAGCTACAGCAACAAGATGCCTTCCATCTCCACATTGGACTACCAGGATCTTCTACAAAAGAGAGGAGAGGAAAGTTCAACGGATATAAGTTAACGTGGAGGTAAATGGATTATGTGGAAATGAAACAACCTTACCACTGTTTCAAAACAGTGGAAATGAGGAAGCTAACAGACGGCTAAGAGGCAGAGATAACACGACCAAGAAAGAGGGAGCCTCTGCTCATTACATTAAAATATAACTCTGCACTGCTGTACATACTCACTGTAAAATAACCCCGGTTTGGTGTATATATTATCCTTTATTATTTATTTGTATTTATTTCTTTATTTCACTTATTTAAGTTCTGTACTGGAGAGAAAAGTTGCCGGAGTCAAATTCCTTGTATGTGTCATACTTGGCCATTAAAGCTGATTCTGATTCTGATTCTGATTAAATCACCGAGTGATAATCCTCCCTGGAACTGTCTTGGTGCTAAGCCAAAAACTAAATCATGTCTCTGGGAAACGGGAGGACGTAGTGCAGGCTGGACACAGCGAGCGGAAATCTGTGATGAGATCGACTGGCCTGCACTCCCTACAAGAGAGAGGGCTTCTTCTACTCCCGTACATGAGAGGACACGGGACAGAACAGCTGCAAATGGGAAAGTTAGCCACAAACTTTCAAAACAACCGAATGTGAAGCTGCAGAACAGATTTGCTCCACTGTTGGAGAACCCGGGATCTTTATCTGACGACCATCCACCCCAAGGCAGCGAGATGAGGACTGATAACCTGTCAGAGAGTGAGAGGCCACAGAGAAAGCAAAAGACTGGGTCTGACACTCTGATTGTAGGTGATTCCTCTGTAAAGGACGTTCAGTGGATGTGTGGAAAGAACACCAAAGTCCTCTGCTTTCCAAAGGATATGGTCAGTGACATGCAGAACACGATTCTGAAAACTGTGACTAAATATCCAACAGTGAAAAACATCGTTCTCCACACAGGGTCGAATGATGTGTCCAAGCAACAATCGGAGGTTCTGAAACGGGACTTTGCTGGATTATTGAAGACCGTGAGCTCTTTGGATGCAGCAGTTTTCATCAGTGGACCTTTACCACCCATCAGAGGAGGAGAAGAAAGATTTATCCGTCTTTTGGCATTAAATAAGTGGATTTTATCTGCATGTGCAGACAACAAACTGCAATTTATTAACAACTTTCAGATTTTTTGGGAGCGTAGACATCTTTTTATGGCAAATGGATTTAGTTTGAACAGGTCAGGTGTAAGACTGTTTACCTCCAATATTTTCAACTTCCTGCGTCATCCCTCTGTGCTTGGAGCCAAAAAGGAGATACACAAAGACTTATCTCAAAAGGAAGACTAAACAAAGCTGAGTGTAGAGGGGGAGGAACTTCTTCTGCCCTCACTCATGGGAAGCTTTGAACAGAAGCAGTAAGAAGGATCTTTATTTGCCCCAAAAGCCCTCAACAGCCCTAAAGAACAGGACAGCGGATCTCCATCGCCCCCACAAACCTCTGACAGCCCAATGTCTTCCCTACCGCCCCCCTCCCCCCATCTGAAATTCACTGAGCAGATGATGGAGCGGGTCAACATTGGGCTCAGATCTACCCCCCAGACCAATCCGTTTTCTTTACCCATAAACCCCACACTAGGACGATCACAGGTTGGCCAACAAGCCCGGCCCCCTGCTACCCCACCACGTAAGCATGTACAATCTCCACAGTCTGATGTATGATGTGTTAAGTGTCCAGGCTGCGTGGATATCAGCAGTCAGAACTTTTCCCAGGACAAGCTGGGACCCTGTTCATTAGAAGGTTCGATCATTTCTGTACTTATAAGTAACAGAAGGAATGTAGTTATGTCAAAACACAGAGCACTGCATTCTAAAAGGTTTTTAAGTAAAGTAAACATACGCTGTACACAGCCCGCCCCAAAACACAAGGGGCACAATAATACTCTTAAACCTGTTAAGATGGCCTTATTAAATGTCAGGTCTATAGTAGGGAAGACATTTTTAATCAATGATCTTATCACTGAGCATGGGCTTGATTTTATGTTTTTAACTGAGACTTGGTTAGATCAGAATAGCAGAGTATCTCTTATCGAATCAACCCCTCCCAACTTTAGTTTTCTCAACCAGGCCAGACAGAACAGGGGGGGGTGGAGGAGTTGCTGCTTTATTTTATGAATCATTCCAATGTAAGCAGTTATCTCTTGGAAGTTTTCCTTCTTTTGAATATGTTGCTGTACAGCTGAAGGCCTCATCTAGAGCTATATTTCTTAACATTTATCAGCCTCCAAATTACTGTGCTGACTAATGATGATTTTAGTGAACTGCTGTCTATAATCTGTTTTGATTTTGACTGTATAATTATTGTTGGTGATTTTAACATCCATGTTGACAATCCCCAGAACAAAGGGTCTAAAGACCTGAGTAACACTCTGGACAACTTTGGGCTGACTCAGCATATAACAGAGTCCACACATAATAAGGGTCATGTTTTGGACTTACTGATCTCGAAGGGTCTGGGCATTTCCAAGATAAATGTGCCTGATGTGGGCTTGTCTGACCATTGTTGTGTTTTCTTTGAGAGTATAATTTCGGTTCACATAAATGTTTTAACGGAGGTTATCACAAAACGATGTATAACTGAAAACACTAGTGAGATCTTTAACAGGTCTTCTCTCAAACACCTGCCCTGTCAGGGGGTTCAGTCAATGAACTTGTCAACAGCTTTAATGCTAAAATATTAAATGTTATGGATACTATTGCTCCCACTAAGGTGAAAGTTATCTCTGGAAGGAAAAAGTCTCCATGGAGAAATTCCACACTGGTGAGAAATGAAAAAAGGGAGTGTCGAAAAGTAGAGCGCAGATGGAGAAAAACAAAACTTCAGGTTCATTATGACATCTATAAACAGAAACTTCACTCTTATAACTTACAACTGAGGAATGCAAGGAAGTCATATTTTTCTGACATCATCACCAGAAATAGTCATAGTGCTCGCGCACAATTTGCTGTAGTGAACAGGCTAACAAACTCTCCTGTGTCAGTAGCATATGAACTCTATTCCACCAAGGCATGCAATGACTTTGCCAAATTCTTTACAGACAAAATCAAAATATTAGACAAGCGGTTGGTTCATTAACGGCAGGTTCAGGTTATGTACAGTGTGCACGGAAAATCCGTTTAAACACCATGAAACAGTTTTATCTCATAAACAGCAAAGATCTGGAGGAAATCTTACATCAACTCAACTCCTCTTGCTGGTTAGACATCCTGCCCACAGGCTTTTTCAAAAAGGTCTCAAAGGTCTTGGAGTCAGATCTGTTACAGATTGGGAACTCATCTTTAATGTCGGGTGTTTTCCCAGAGCCCCTGAAAACAGCTGTAATTAAACCCCTGCTGAAAAGAGACAATCTGGACAAGACACAAATTAACAACTACAGGCCCATCTCCAATCTTCCATTTTTAAGTAAGATCATTGAAAAGGCTGTTTTTCATCAGCTAAATGACTTCTTAAGACAAAGCAACTGCTATGACGTCTTTCAGTCAGGTTTTAGACAGCACCACAGCACTGAGACTGCTCTGACCAAAGTCATCGATGACATCCGTTTGAATACTGACAGTGGTTCAAAACGTACTTAGAGAACAGGAAGTACTTTGTGTCAATAGGTAACTTTACATCTGAGCAGACGGGAATTACATGTGGGGTTCCCCAGGGTTCCATCCTGGGACCTCTTCTGTTTAACATCTATATGCTCCCACTGGCACAGGTAATAAATAACAACAATATAAGTTACCATAGCTACGCAGATGACACAGATATATATTAGAATGTCACCAGAAGACCAAGGGCCTGTACAGGCTCTCGGCAAATGCATTGAGGAAATTAATGACTGGATGTGCCACAATTTTCTGCAGTTGAACAAAAACAAACTGAGTTAATTGTCTTTGGAGCTAAAGAGAAAAGATTGAAGGTCACCACAGGGCTTTAGTCCATACACCTACCACCACCAACCATGTCAGAAATCTGGGTGTAGTGATGGACTCAGACCTAAACTTTGAAAAACACATTAAGGCAATCACAAAATCAGCCTACCTTAAGAATATCTCAAGGGAAAAAGATCTGATGTCTCAGCAGGACCTGGAAAAACTAGTCCATGCATTCATCTTTAGTCGGCTTGGTTATTGTAACAGCGTCTTTACAGGTCTACCTAAAAAATCAATTAGGAAACTGCAGCTCATCCAGAACTCTGCTGCTCGAGTTCTCACTAAGACCAAAAAAGTGGACCACATCAGTCCAGCTCTGATGTCTTTACACTGGCTGCCTGTCTGTCAGAGGATAGACTTCAAAGTTTTAAATCTGCACGGCTTCTTTTAAGATTTTTTTTTTCTCATTTTAATTCATGGTTTTTATTCCTGTACTTTTGCTTTTTCTGCACCCTGCTGTAATGCTTTTTATGTTTTATGTAAAGCACTTTGAATTGTCTTGTAACATGAATTGTGCCATACAAATAAACTTCCCTTATTTAGCCTGTCATAAGATGGGGCTTCATTTTTAAAAGTCATATTTACGTCTAAGGCCATATCTACTATTGAGCACACTGAGGTCCAGACATAAGTATTTTTCTGCTTTGTATTAAAAAAAAAAAAAAAACATATGTAAAACAAAACAACGCGAGACAGGAAAACTAAATAGAAGAAGAAGAAGAAGAATTTTTAAACACATTTATTCACACAATTTTTCAGTGACTACGGTACGTACATTAAAATACACTAAAAGGCTCACAGTAACACGTCACCAAATTCTAATTTTCCATCATCATTAACCCTACACAGGATATTACTCTCTGCCCACAGTTCCTTAAAACTCTCCAAACCGCAGTTCACAGAGTAAAAACTAAACTCCAAGCGCAACCTGGCCGTCAAGTCTAGCTTCCACAGAGTCACTAAATCGCACGTTTGTTCCGCTTGCAGTTTGTCTCAACGTGACAGGTAGATTTTGCTTCACCAATTAAAAAGTTTAAAATCTTACTCTGAACTCTATTTCTTTTGCTTTTCCTTAAACCACCAATAAAAGCAGTAAAAGAAAAACCCAAAAAAACACTAAAAACCAGTTTAAATACATTAAAAAGAGGTTCAAGTCTGCACTCTGTAAAAACATGAAAAATACTCTCAGACAAACCACAGAACGGACATGCATTTAAAACCTCAACATTAAATACGATAAAAAAGAATTTCTGGCGATCGCTCCATTAAGGATTCTCCACTGGAGATCCCAAGTTCGTTTTTTTAAAGGAGGACAATAAAGAACCAACCACTGTGGGTCCTGTCCTCCAAGTCTGTCCCACCAGACTGTGGGATGTCTTCCACTCAGGTTCTTCACGTTTATAGTCTTTACACAGTTCATATAAAAAGTCTGTTTACTTGCTCTGTGAAGAGTCAGTTCGTCTGGACTTTTGACCTGCAGGAGAGGACCAACCGTGTCCGAGAACCCAGGAGACAAATTGAGGTCAGGGAACTGGTCTGATGGGTTCGGTGCAATTTCTCCGCTGCTGTACTTTAAAAGAAGGATCCTCTCAGAACTAAGAAGTCTCTCTTTCCATAGGTCCAAAGTCTTCTGAATCAGTCTAACTGATGTTACCTTTAGAGCTGAAGCCAGAGCAGCGGCATCAGAAAGCGCTGGTCCTGCTATATGAACCAGCTGTCTCAGGCTTACAATCTTGGAGTGACACAGTGCTCGAGTTAGACCTGGCAAGGAGGGAACGCTCACATCAAGTCGTGCTCCGCAAATTAGAGGCTCCTCCATCAGCCAGTGCAGCGACTTGTTGTCGATCTTAGTCCATTTAAAAAGACCACACACTTTAAAAACACCTCGATAAAAAGCAGGCAAAGTTTCCAAATGCAAAGATTTAAAACATGTTAAAAACCATGCAGAATCTAAATTTAGCTCACCCAGAGCTCACCCAGACCCCTCAGAACACAGCATGCCACACTTCTCCATACAAAATCTGTGGAATTTGTTAAAAATCTCTTAACAAACTGCAATCTAAAAGCAGCTGCTCTGCTGGCCAGATGGACCAGGCCCTGGCCCCCCTCCTCTCGTGGTAAAAACAATACAGCCTGGGGTACCCAATGAAATTTATCCCAAAGAAAAATGTACCATTTCGGACTGGATCTTGGCTAACAACCCACTCGGTGGTTCTAGGCACGCTAGACGATGCCAGAGTTGGGATGCTACCAAGTTGTTTACCACCAGTACTCTTCCTCTGTAGGACAACTGTGGGTGAATTCATCGCCATTTTAATAGTTTCTCTATGATTTTGTCAAAGATGTTCTCCCAGTTCTTTTTGACCACCTGTTCATTCCCCAGATAAATCCCCAGGTATTTGAACCCATCCCTCCTCCATTGTAGACACTGAGGGAGGACAGGAAGGCCACAGACCCACCTCCCAACAGCAAGAGTGACACTTTTCTCCCAGTTCACTTTAGCAGAGGAGAAAGAGAAATATTTACTTACGTCAGTTAGAATTTTAATGTCACTTTGATCCTTTATAAAAACAACGACATCGTCAGCATATGCTGATAAAACAAACGTATCATTAAAACCTGGTAACACCAAACCACGCATGCATGATCTGATTTTACAGAGGAGGGGTTCCAGGGAAAGAGCATAGAGCATCCCAGACAGGGCACAACCCTGCCTGACACCTCTACGCACCTTAAAAGGAGCACACAGACCACCATTGAACTTCAGCATGCTCTCAATGCCACTGTACAACACCTTGATCATGGCAACAAAACCAGCATTGAACCCAAGCCTTTCCATGGTCTTCCATAGAAAGCTGTGTTCAACACGGTCAAAAGCCTTTTCTTGATCTAATGAGATCAGACCAACACCGGCCTCCAATGAATTGGAGACCTCCAAAATACCCCGAATCAGGTAGATGTTGTCTACTATGGACCTGCCAGGCACACAGTATGTCTGGTCGCGATGAATGACCTCCTCCATGGCCTCCCGCAGTCGTAGGGCGAAGGCTTTGGACAGGATCTTATAGTCCATACACAGGAGGGAAACAGGATGCCAGTCCTTGATTTCCTGCAGATTTCCTTTCTTTGGCAGGAGAGTAATTACGGCTCTGCGACAGGACAGTGGTAGCATTCCATACATAAAGCTTTCATTAAATACTTCAAGGAGGTCACTTGAAATAACGTTCCAGAAAGCTTTATAAAATTCAACGGTGAGTCCATCAATACCAGGGGCCTTTTGGCCCTGCATTGTTCGTAGCGCAGCATGAAGTTCCTCCACAGATAGAGGACCATCAGCCTGGAGCACTTCTCATCAGAGACCCTTGGTAGACCAGCAAGAAAGTCTTCCTGTAAGTCTCTGTTCTCCATGTACTCACTCTGGAACAGTGAGGAATAAAAGCTCACTGCCCTCTGCCTTATAAGCGCCGGTTCTGTCATTTCCCGTCCTTCATTGAACAAAAGAGAGTGGATGGTCTTCTTCTGCCCGTGCTTCTTCTCCAGGCCAAAGAAAAAACTGGAGGAGGCATCCATTTGGGAGATATTTTGAGCCCTAGAGCGAACCAGAGCACCCTGTACTTTATTGTCTAGCAGGTTAGCCAAATGGGCTTTTTTAGTTTTAAGGACTTCAATATATCCCTAATTTTCTGTGGATTCACTCAATCGCTCAAGTTCCACAATATCAGTCTCCAGATCCGAGACAGATCTGGTGATGTCACGTGTGACATTACGACTGTGCTGTAGACAAAGCAATTTAATTTGTACCTTCCCATGGTCCCACCATTGTCTCAGAGAAGAGAAATCACTCCTCCTCTGCTTAAAACATGTCCAAAAACAACATAAAAGCCTCCATAAAACATCTGTCAGCAACCATAGTTGAGTTAAAGTGCCAGTGTGCACTTCTAGGTGAAATATACGTACAGGACACCCTACATTCAACCAACGCATGATCAGTAAAACCAATAGGTAGGATTCTACACATTTTAAAAACATTAAAATGATGTGAAAAACGATCTAATCGAGCTAAAGAAAACCTTCCCTCTTTATGGTGAGACCATGTGTATTGTTTGGAGTCTGCATGCATCCTTCTCCATACATCCACCAAACCATGATTGCAGACCAGCCGCCCCAGGGCTTGCTTGGAGGGTAAATGAGGCTCTGCATGGTTACGATCTAAAAGCTTATTTTCAGTGCAGTTAAAATCACCTCCCAAAACCAAATAATCAGTAGCGTTAACCTGCTTCAATTTCTCATTTATTGTCTGAAAGAAAAGAGCTCTTTCTGATCCAGTATTAGGAGCATAAAGATTAAAAAAGAAAACACAGTAAAAAGCTCAAAGATAGCAGTTACCAATAAAGCCCTCCCCTGGACGACTGTCTCCACTCTCACTGATTCTGGAGCAAAAGATTTTGAAAATAAAATTCCCACTCCTGCACTCATAGTTGTTCCATGATCTAAAAACACCCTCCCTGACCACTCTCTGTTCCAATCTACCTGGTTCCTCAAATCACTGTGAGTTTCCTGCACAAACAGCACATCCAGATGTTTGAGCTTTGCAGTTTCAAAGAGAATCACTCTTTTTTATGTTCTCTTGCACCATTTATGTTTAAACTGCCCACTTTAAAATTATTCATGATAGTTATAATATTTAAAAGAAGATAAGTACTCAAGAAAATAGGATAGGAAAATCCACTTATAGTTGTTTTCATCATTATTAAAGCTGTTTCTTTATCTTAGCTAACAGTTTCTGTAACCTATAAACTTCCTGGTTTGTTAGACCAGATTTAACTTTGGTAGCAATGTGACATTTAGCAGATTTGTAGAAAACCTTAGCGTCAGGAAAAAAAGACTCTATATTCAGGCCTTTCATATTCTTAGTGTCCTGAAGAAAGCCCCTAACAGCAGCAGCAGAGTACATATTTTCTTTGCTTTCTGATGTTTGACTGAACAGAGAGCCAGCTTTCAATGTCACTGTCGTCTGACAGATCAGCCCTTCTTCCAAGCTGCCCTACATTCTGCTTGCTGGCTTTAGCTCCAGCTTCTGCACCAGCATCACTTCCAGCAAAAACGTTCCTCCTTTTACTCTGCCATTTAGAAACAGGAAGCTCAGTCTCCATCTCCTCTACCCGACTTGCAGGATCTGTCTCATTGACCTGCGCAGCAGAGACACCAACAGTTTCACTTATTTTTCTTTACCCTTACAAGACTCAGTTGATCCTGCATGATCATCATCAGTTACACCTTTCCGGTTTCTTCGCCATCACCCCCTGCAGCCAACTCCACCACCACATCCTCATGCACAACTATATATCTTATATCTTCACCTCCACTATTTTTCCCTTTTTTCCCCCTTTTCATTTTCACTTGTCTGCTCAACACCAGCCTCATTCTCTCCATTTACCTTTAGGTCTCCCACCTCATCCTCCACCGCTATCTTCTGATTTGTATCCATACTGGCATCACTAACCACGGTCCCCGGAGCACCAGGGTCCACCGTGACAGATCCTGCTGTGCCCAGCGCGTTAGCGCATCGCCAAGTGCCGCCGCGCCTGCTTCGGCCAGCTTCCGCGGAGCCCCGCAGCAACAGACACCGGACCGGACCTGTTCGGACACACCTTCATGGTGTGTCCTTCCTCCCCACAACGAAACATTTCATGCCAGATGACGTTCCAAACAATATGTAGTCATATTCCTCCACTTTTACATGAAAGCGCAGGTTAAGTTCCTCTGACTTGTTGGGGAGGATCATAAAAACCTGACGCCTGTGGGAAACAACGTGACTTAATAACAGTGATTTACATCCAGACAAGACTTTCTTAATCTGTCACACAACCTTTCCATGTCTAGAAAGTTCCCGTTTCAAAAATTCATCACTGATGAATGGAGGGAGGTTGGACAAGGTGATGCGAGTAGCAGGCTGTGCTAGCGGCATAACTGACACATACGCCCCACCAACAGTGATACCTTCCGCCAGAAGCCTGTTAGCCTGCTCCACTTTTTCAACGAATAGGACCACAGCCTCGTTCATCCTGGCTTCACGGAGCTGTGTCCAACCACTTTCCCCACCGCAAGGGCGACCTCTTCCACGCCACACGGAAAGCCGGTGCTGACTCTGACACTGTGCTTCCGTGTAAGCGTTGGCAAGGCCACCAGCACTGGCCATGGCGTCAAAAAAACGCCAACAGGCAAGAAACTACCCCCCCCCCCCCCCCCACATGCACAAACACAAAACAAGGGACACCACACAAACGGACAATAAAATAAACAAATAAAAAGACAAACATGAATTGAGAAAAGTTTGAAAAACCAATCACTCAAAGAACGCTCTCTCACCTTCCACGCGATAGATAGATAGATAGATAGATAGATAGATAGATAGATAGATAGATAGATAGATAGATAGATAGATAGATAGATAGATAGATAGATAGATAGATAGATAGATAGATAGATAGATAGATAGATAGATAGATAGATAGATAGATAGATAGATAGATGCGTGACTGAATGTAGTGTAAAGCGCTTTGTGGTCCTCTAACTGAAAAAGCGCTATACAAGTGCAGGCCATTTACCATTTACCTTAGATCTGAGGCCATATTGCCCAGCCCTACTCCGACATCACATGTGCGACCTGTGTTTCCACTCAGAAACAGCATGGACGCCTCAGAGTTGTGTTGGCATTATCAATTGTCCAAGCGCTTTTTGCTTGCTTGTTCTTACAAGCTCAGTTACTGCTCTATGTAGAAGTTAGAAAGTAGAAAGTTATTCTGATTGGAGAGGATTTGGGGAACTACTGCCGCCTACAGGTTTGGCATACCTATGAATGTGCTCAACAATGCACTTATGCTGTTAGGTGTGGATTATTTTTTTCTTTCCAAATTCATATTTGGATATTCGTTTTTAAAAAAGCCTGGTAACGTGTGTACATGGCCTTATAAACAGGACTGTGAGAACAACAGGTGAAGAGGGTCAGGCTGATCTATAGAGAGATGACCAGGGATGGAGGACTTGAGTCCTGGACTCGGACTCAAGTTCTAGCTTGAGTCACTTTTGAGGGACTCGTGGCTTGACTCGAGCACCACGCTGATGACTTGCACTTGGACTTGCAATGTTAGGACTTGGATTTTAACGCAATAAATCGTTGTAATTAGCATGTAGCCAATGCTAATGTTAGCTTGTCATATTAGGTCAGATAACTGGACAAATTTAATAACGACTTCCTAAAGTGTTTGTAAGTTTATGGGTGGCATGTAGATTATTTATTGTTTTCTCATTTATTTTCTCATTGTTATTATTAGTTATTCATTATTATATTATTTTGCACATGCTACTGTGTTAGCTTGGTGATAGCAGGGGGGCATTGAGTACAATTAGTTTTTTTAAATAAAGTAAACCATGTATGGCTGCCATTAGTCTAGGCTTAAAATCTATACCCTGCTCTCTTATTTTTGATTTGCTTTCAAGTGATAATGACTTGACTTAGACTGGAAGAAACCTTTTGGTACTTGGACTTAAACTCGAACACTAAGGACTCAAGTGTGACTTGGCTACAACACTGGAGTTGCCCCAACATGATCCGGACCACAGTGAGGAATTCTGCTTCTTTTGATAAAGCAGCTTCCTGGTGCTGGTAAAACTGGAACTGTAAAGGTAGTTTGGAAACATTAATTCCTCCCTCCTTTTTTCTCCACCAATTGCTCCAAATCAGATAAACTCAGAATTTGTGGCCATGAATCTCTTCCTTCTCCCCCAGCTGTAAAGTATTGATAAACATTAAAGCTATAATCAGTTGAGTAGTTGTAATATTCTTTATAATTTTCTCACATTCAGGATCAGAGGTGGGTAGTAACTAGTTACATTTACTCTGTTACATTTACTTCAGTAACAAAATGTAAGTACTTACTAGTACTTTACAAGACAGTACTTTTTACTTTCACTTAAGTAATATTTTTGTGAAGTATCGCTACTCTTACTTGACTCAAGTTTCTGGCTACTCTACCCACAGCGAGTAACTTTACTGAATGAAACTGAACTCTTGTTTTAACCAAAAATGCATGAGACTCACACAGACTTTATATTCAAGTGAGACTCTTGTTTGTACACAACCTTCACTATTTTAACATTATTTTCTATCTGCTGAGGCTGTTTGGGGGGTACCTTACCCAGGTCTAATATATACATTACCTATTGGTTTCATTAGTTTTATTTGAAAAACAAATTGACTTGGCAAAATGTTTCTTCTAGTCAATGTTGTTATTTTACAATTATGTCACATTTCTATTTATTCTAGTCTTTAGAATTTGCACAAAACTTCACGTTTTTGTCCAATTACAGCATTTTAAAATATTAAATTATATGCCTTGATCTCAAAACAAGTAATCAAGTACTCAATACTTGAGTAGCCTTTTTACCAAATACTTTTTTACTCTTATTTGATAAAATTTTTTGTATTACTACTTTGTACTTTTACTCGAGTAAAAAATATGTTGAAGTTGTGCTACTTTTACTTGAGTACAATTTTTGGCTGCTATACTCACCACTACTCAGGGTGTTTTCTGCATTACAGACATGTCAGTAATAAATTACAGCCCGCATACACAACACACTTAGTGATTTTGACAGGTTATGAGACTGATTATTTGCATACAATATAATAGATTAAAGTAGCTTCTCATCAGCGAAAACAGGCACCTTTGATTTATGATCAACTTTTCATTGGAGTTGAATAAAAGACTTTTTCCCTCAAAGATGCACATGTTGGCTTTCATGTCCCTTTCTGACCTCTCATTTCAGTGATGAACAGCAGAAAAAAGTTTAATTACACCCGGATTTAACTGTTTGATGCAGGCTGACTTCCTCTCCCCCGCAGCGCTCTCTGGTTTCAGTGCAGGTTAAGGTGGCATGAGAATGACCTGGCAGGTGAGGTCAGAGGTCTCAGGGTCAGGGCTACGCTCAGGTACCGGAGTCCTGTTACACATAAGGAGACAGGAGAGGAGTCTTGTCACTCACTGTCAGCAGATCACAGCACTGATCCATAACCTTCACCTCTGTGACAAATCTCTCAGCGCTGCAGCCCACACCTCCACCGAACAGGAGACATGCAGGAATATGGATCAATATTAGGTTACTGACCTTGAGATGATGACAGTAGAGATTCTTGTGCAACGGCGTCTGCTTCAAAGGTGCATGGAGAGGAAAAAACAGGAGAGATAAAGACACCAGTAACATCTTTAGTGTAAAATTAGTTCCATTTCTCACAGAAAAATGTCTTCTTCCTAAACAGCGAGCATTGCATCTTCACCTGCTGGTAAAAACAAGATGTCACAGTAGGCTTAAAATCAGTTTACAGTGAAATTCATCAACAAACCTAGTCACGTGCTCTCTTTTAAATGATATCTTCTCACTTCTTGACTTGACAATTTCCGTAACACAACATTTCTCCTTGTGTGCATATGATGACCATCCTTGATGCTCCAAATATCCAGAAAGAAAAAGTGGTTTGTGTTTATGCACGAGTTTATTCAGAGAGAAACCTTCTGTTTAGAGTGAAAAATGTCAAGCAGCTCCTTTCCTTTTAGGTATTTTTGATGACATTCAGCAATGTCTGAAAATAAGCAATGCACATATTTCTATGTAATTTCTACGCAAGAGGACATGCTTCTTTTTCTGGTGTATTATTTTGTTACGTCTCGGACATATAACTGTTTAGACCTACTTATGCAGATAAAATGACCCCAAACTGCTTAATGTTGCAAAGTACATTATTCTTTACAAGGTTTAAAGTGTTCATTTTCCTATCCTCATCCTCTGTCTCCCTCTAGTGCTAACCAACCCACGACTAATAAAAAACCTTTTATATGCTCATAATTTTAAATGAAGCAACTTTATCTCAGAGCCAGAAGATCCTGAGGAACAGGTAGGGTAGGTCTCAAACTATGATGCAAAGCAGCACAACCAAAACAGTCGCACAACAAATAAGGTGGGAAATAACCGTAACGGGCGATAGTTAGAAGAAAGAAATCAAAACGATGATTAAAATGGAAATTATTCATGATACTACATTAGGATTTAACCTCTATGCTATGTTTGACCTGATGTGGGCAAAATAGCCTAATCTCGGTTTAGGTGATGTCTTCAAATGCCGAAAAAAAAAAAAAAAGGTAAATCAAAGAAACTCAGCAAAGAAGAAACAGACAGAAACTGTCAATCTTAAAAATCTAAATCTGTAGAATCTTGTGTTTTATTTTTAATCTGAGCTCTGAATGTTCACAAACAAAATCAGCTAAACATGTTGTAGTCATTTATTGTTTGTCTCACATTCTTATGATTTGTGCAATATATCAAATAAAGTTTGTTTTTTTTAAACCCATTTCCAACCATTAGACGAAATTCACAGTGAAGAGGTAGTGAAAGAGACAGTGTTCTTTTAAATTGTATGCAAATGATCAGACAAAACTGATTGAATTGCAAAGAATGCAGGATTTCAGATGTGTAAAAATGGAAATAAGTAACTTTTGATACAAATAAAATTGATTTCTCACAACAGTTTGTAATGTAGCTGCAGTGATTGCAATATTGCTCCAGACTCATCCAGCAAGGAATCTAAAAAAAAATCATGACTGACAACAATTATAGAAGTTATAGGCTTGTTAGTGGTTGAGCTTAAAGTTTAATTTATCAGGTTAGTTAGTGTTAGCAGAACCATTATTTAAAAGAGAGAAAACATCAACTGTAAATGAGCCCTGAGTAGACATTTTAGTACCTTAACATATATGCCAGTTTACAGATTATCATTCCATTCGAGCAGAACCAGCATCTTAACTCTACATCTAAAACCTTCTTATTGTATTGTGTTATCAAATGGGTGGAAGTCTTTTTTTTTAAATGATTTTATAAATGAAATTATCACCGTTTTGGAAACAAAATGTAGATTTTTCTGCCTGTGAAACTTTTACTTCATCTGCCTGAAAACAACGCTTGAGCTTTCTCCCTTCTTGGTTTTAAGAAGTTCCGAAACAAATGAGGAGTAAACTTTTGTTGTTGGCTGTTCACATATGTCAAAGTGTTTAACCCGAGAACAGCAAACACTCACACACACTCACGGATTCATCAGGCTTTGGGATCCAACAGCTTAGCATGAAAGCAGAGGAGAAACTGAATCTGTAAATTGCAGAGCAGGCGAAAGGAAAAAGAGGGCGAGAGGGAAAGACAGAGAGTTGTTATCAGAGCAGGTGAGTGTAACCTCATCCCGCTGCTAGAGTTTCCTGATCGGGTCACCTGACTGAAGCCTAGGGGTGCGATTGGCTGATTGGCTCCTGCAGCCAGGTAATGATGTAAGGTGAGTGTGTGGGAACGAGAGAGGGTGATAACCCTGTGTGTGTGTGTGTGTGTGTGTGTGTGTGTGTGTGTGTGTGTGTGTGTGTGTGTGTGTGTGTGTGTGTGTGTGTGTGTGTGTGTGTGTGTGTGTGTGTGAACAGGGTTGGCTGATAACAGCTTTTCCCACTGCTGGTATATGACCCTCTCACCTGCCCACCTAACACTAGTTATCACCAAATCCTACACTGCAGGAGGTCTGTGTGTGTGTGTACGTTTGCAAAATGGGCGATTTGTGTGTACGACTGGAGTGTGCATGTGTTCATTTGTACTTCTGAGTGTTTGAATACCTCCAGAAAATTTGACACAGAAAAAGCAAATGTTTCGCAACAGAGAGAAAGAAATGTGAATCAGAGTTTAACATGGAAGAAAGACGAAACAAGGAATGAGCGCAAGGTTGGGCCAGACTGTGGTTGCTACACTACACATTTAAACTAAGTGCTTCACACTAAGTACAACGTATGGACTGAATCCTTTCAGGGTGTTAACTGGGACAACACTGCAAATCACAGCCTAATGATAAGTGGGGTAGACTACCAGCTTCATGAAAATGCTTTTTCTACTAATTAACTGACAGACTTCATGTGATCTCATCATGTACCTCTCACATCGGCATTAGATTTGCAGAAGAATCCCGCTGAGTGGCAGAAACATCCCTGACACACATCAGGAAGTTTATGAGTAGCTTAAAATACAAGTAAAAACTAAACAAGATGGGAAGGAACTTCAACTTAGCAGGTCGGACCAAGTTCAAGGCAAGACGTTAAAAGGAGGATTGCTAAAATTTCGAAGGAATTGGACTAAATCCTATGGAACACTTTGGGCATGATTTACCACTATTCTAAATAAAGAGCGCAAAATTGAGTGGGCCTCAAAAAAAAATGCACCAGTTGGTTGTCCTTCATTTGTGGTTGATCTACTAAGATTGATTTCGTAATTAATAACAGGCGCAAAGAGCAGTGTTTAAATGAGGACTTTGCGTCTGCTGCTGTATATACCAGCCTTTTTGCTCTATGCACTGCGCCACAGCCAGAGGGAGGAGGAACAGGCGCAGTGGATTCATGATGCGTCTTTGGCAAAAGAAAAGAAAAAATGACATACCTGTCAAGTGTATGACTGATAGAGACTTAATTACTGCTAGGTTAGAATGTGTGTAAATGTTCTGTTTTGTTTGTCATTATCAAACTTGATGCGTGCGGTGTACATGCGCCGTTCTTAGCTCAATGCCGGCGTCGTATTCCAGAGACAACCGCTGCAGACGCAGAGTTATGATGCGTCTCTGGAAAAAAAGGATAAAAATGAATGCGTGTGAAGGATATTTTTTGTTTGTCAGTCATAAGCGTATGTTGAATTGTGGTGGAGCAAAGTTAGGACATGCGTTTCAGAGGCGGTAAAAATGGGTGCAATACCAGCCGGCGCAAACAGTTTCATGTTTGATAAACCACACTGGGTGTGGAAGGCCTACTTATTTGCTTGTTCTCCTCCTAATATTCCGCGCCTTATGACAGGAATGCTCACATTGCATATTTTTCATCCAGGGCAAAAGCGCTAAATGGATTGCACGCATCTTGCTGCGGGTTTAACAAGCGCAGTCCTCCCTGCGCTTGTTTTAACAAGCGCAAACCTTTGACAAATCAGGCCCTTTGTTTCTGTTCTGTTGGTGTTCTGAGTAAAAAAGCGTTAATTTACAGGTGAATGGTTTGAGATGTTTGCCATAATGAAAGAAACTTGTATTTTCCTAACTTTTTTTGGGTTTGTTGCATCTCAGAATGTTTTTTAAGTCTGTATCCAGGAATGACAATTAGAAATGCCTTTGAATACACTTACTGTATTTATCCCATTTTAATTATTAAGTGTGCCTAGGGGTGGGCAATATATTGATTATATCAACATATCAAATTATCTGTTTATAAGGGTTGAATTTTTGGAAAATCAAGAAAAAAAATGTCACCACTGCACCTCTTGGCTTTCCATTGCTCAAAGTTATGTCAGCTCGCCCAAGGCCTTCCATCTTGTTTTACAAAAATGATTTACAGTGTGTATTTATTTGGACTTTGAATTCAGGTCAACTCTGTGAAGGGTTGATTGAAATAAAGGCAAGTTTTTAAAAACTATTTCTGTCAATTTTCATTTCTTTTTAAGAATAGCAAGAAAGAAGAAAATCGATTAATATCAAAAATCAAATTTGGCATGAAAGCAATGGAAGATGTTATATGTAATCCCTAATGCCCAGCCCTCAGGTCCTCTAATTCCAGTCTACTCACCATCCCTAGAATTAGAACCAAATATGGAGAAGCAGCTTTCAGTTTCAATGCTCCTCTAATTTGGAACAAACTTCCAGAAAACTGCAAAGCTGCTGAAACACTGAGTTCTTTTAAATCACAACTAAAAATGTATCTGTTAAGAGCTGCCTTTGAGTAATGCTTTGATGTATCATATGTTTTGTGTATGCTTCTTGCTTTATTGCTGTTTTTACATTATATGCTTTGTAATGCTTTGATGTATGTGTATGTTTCTTGCTTTATTGCTGTTTTTACTTTATATGCTTTGTCTGTGTTATACTGCTATTTTTATTTTACCACTTAATCATGTAAAGCACCTTGAATTACCTTGTTGTTGAAAGTGTTGCTATACAAATAAAATTGCCTTGGCTTGCCTAACCTTCTTTAATTTTTCTGAAACAGTTGTATAATGTCCGATGACATGTTCAAGTTTTGAAAATAAATCTTTGAATCAAAAATAATCTGATATCTTCAAATAGTACCAGGGAATGTTAAAATAGAAAAAAAAATGTATATATATATATATATATATATATATATATATATGAGTGGGTCTTTAAGGGTTTTTAATAGTCTTAATGGTCTTGGGCCTTCTTATCTTGTAACGGTTTCTGGTTTTTGCGTTATTTATTTGGATGAATGTTGTTTAGGGCGTCAGTCAGGTCTCTCTCCTGACATATAGGATTTAGGATTTTTGGGGAATTCTGCTTTTTCCAGGTCGTCTGTTGCGAATTCTTGCAACTCAGCCAAATGTTTGCTTGTAAAATAAGCAGCAGTGTCAGGGTCACTCAGATGCGGGTTTAGTTCGGCATCTAGCGGTCCTCTGAGGTGGCATCCAATGTTCAGTTCAGCTGGTGTCACTCCATTGGATTCATGAACAGCAGTATTTATAGCAAAACGAAATTCAGGCAAAAATTTGTCCCAGGTTTTGTGTTTGGCATCTACATAGGAGGCAAGCATAGTTTTGATGTCGATTTACTCTTTCCGTCAAATTTGTTTGTGGGTGATCTGCAGAAGTTTTCTTAGATATCACATTCCATTTTTTGCAAATTTCTTCGTATATTGCAGAGACGAATTGAGGTCCTTGATCAGATAATATGTAGGTAGGCACACCCCAGCGAGTTAATATTTCCTTTATTTGATGTTGGCCAACAACTTCAGCTGTGGCTTTTTGTAAGGGAAACATTTCTATCCACCGGCTGTAATAGTCAACAAATACTAATAAGTATGTATGTGTTACCATTTGTGCTGCGAGGAAAGGGCCCCATGAGGTCTACACCGAGCATTTTCCATGGGTTGTGTACTTCAGTCTGTTGAAGTTTTCCGGGAGGCTTTCTAGTTTCTGGTTTGCATAGTTGACAAACCTGACAGCAGCGTACATAGTCTCTGACGTCCAGACTCCTCTTCGGCCAAAAGACAAGAGCTTGCAATCTTTTGTAAGTTTTGTATCTACCAAAATGTCCTGACAAAAGATCATTATGGTAGTGGTAGAGAAGTTGTTGTCGTAAGGAAGGCGGTTTGTAGACTTGATAAATGGTTTTGTGGGGTAGTTTAACCACACGGTAAACCTTGTCCTCCAATACGGTGTACTTGATTACATGGTTCTCGTTTATTTCACCTTTTTCCATAATTTCTTTATATAGGTTTTGGGCAAACGGGTCTTTTTGTTGTTCCTTCCAGACATTCTCATCTGTTACTTGTAGATGGTCTGCAGTGTCTCTTTTTGACCGCAGTACAACAGCACAAGAAGAAAAAGAATGCTCCGAGTCCATAAGCGGAGCTCGGGAAAGGGCATCTGGAACTGTGTTGTATTTTCCTTTTCTGTATTCTACAGTGAAAGTGAATTCTTGGAGACGTAAGACCCATCTGATTAATCTGCTGCTTGGTTTTTGTGTTTTGAAAACCCAGATCAATGAAGAATGGTCCGTTACAACAGAAATTTTTTTCCTTCCAGGTAATATATCTCCATTTTTCAAGAGCCCATACGACAGCAAGACATTCTTGTTCTGTCGTGGAGTAGGTTCTTTCTGCTGTATTTAGAGTTTGACTGGCAAAAGCGAGGACTTGTTCAGTACCTAAACCCGTTTGTTGGGCTAAGACTGCTCCAAGACCTACATCGCTGGCATCCGTATACACAATGAATGATAAGTTGAAGTTTGGGTGTCCTAATAGAGGCGGAGAAGTCAGAAGTTGTTTGAGGTTTTCAAATGCTGTTTGACATTCGAGAGTCCAATTGAATTTTGCTCCTTTCCTTTTCAGGGCATTCAATAGCTCGGTGAGGTGAGAAAAATGAGGTCCTTGATCAGATAATATGTAGATAGGCACACCCCAGCGAGTTAATATTCCCTTTATTAGATGCAGTGGTACCATTCTACCATTCCAAGGAATCTTTGTAATTGTTTGAGGTTGTTTGGAACAGGAAAGTCTTGTACAGCTTTGATTTTTTCTTTATCCACAGTTATTCCTTCTGAGGAAACGGTGTGGCCCAAAAACTTCAGGTGAGTGCGGAAAATTTAGCTTTTTTCCATGTTCACAGTGAGGTTAGCTTCACGCAACTTGTCCAATACAGTTTGAATGTCCTGTTGATGTTGACTATGAGGAAGAGTAAATGATGATATCATCAAGATATACGAAACAAATGTTTCCTTTGAGTTCTCCAAGGACGATTTCCATCAGTCTTTGGAACGTAGCTGGTGCGTTTTTTTAATCCAAAGGGCATTTCTTTAAATTAAAATAATCCGATGGGGCGTACAAAAGCAGTTTTTTCTTTGTCTTTGGGTTCCATTTTAACTTGCCAATATCCGCTATTGAGAGTTAATGTAAGGCAAAGCAAGGCAAGGCAATTTTATTTGTATAGCACACTTTCAACAGCAGGGCAATTCAAGGTGCTTTACATGATTTGGTGATTAAAAAAAAAATTAAAAAAGGAAATTAAAAGTAAAAGAAACACACATTACACATGATACACAATAAAGTAAGAGAAAGATCAAAAAGAAAGCAAGAGAGCATGAACACATTTCATACATATGACATCAAGCATTTACTCGAAGGCAATTCTCAACAAATGGGTTTTTAGTCTCGATTTAAAGCAGTTCAGAGTTTCAGCAGCTCTACACTTGTCAGGAAGTCTGTTCCAGATAAGGGGAGCATAGAAACTGAAAGCTGCTTCTCCATGTTTAGTTCTGAGTCTAGGGATGTTTAGTAGGCTAGAGTTGGAGGACATGAGTGGTCTTGGTGGTTGGTACCATGACAACAGGTCTTCAACATATTTTGGTGCTAAGCCATGTAATGATTTATAAACTAGTAGGAGAATTTTGAAGTCTATTCTCTAAGCTACAGGGAGCCAGTGTAAGGACTTTAGAACTGGGGTGATGTGCTCTACTTTCCTGGTTCTAGTGAGGAACACGAGCAGCAGCGTTCTGGATCAGCTGCAGCTGTCTGATTGACTTTTTAGGCAGACCTGTGAAGATGCTGTTGCAGTAATCAATCCGACCAAAGATAAATCCATGGAGGAGTTTTCTAGGTCGTGTTGCAACATCAGTCGATTAATCCTAGAGATGTTCTTCAGGTGATAGAACGCTGATCTTGTTATTGCCTTTATGTGACCCTGGAGGTTCAGGTCTGAGTCCATTACTACACCTAGGTTTCGAGCCTGATCAGTAGTTTCTAGCTGTAATAATTTAAGCTGTGTGCTGACTCTTGATCGTTCCTCCTTGGGTCCAAAAATAATCACTTCAGTTTTGTTTCTATTCAGCTGGAGAAAGTTATGGCACATCCATCCATTTATTTGGTCAATGATTTGATTTAGGGTTTGAATGGGTTCAGAGTCACCTGGTGACATTATAATGTAGAGCTGAGTGTCATCCGCGTAGTTATGGTAGCTAATGTTATTGGTTGCTATAATCTTGCCTAGTGGGAGCATGTAGATATTAAATAAGAGGGGCCCCAGGATGGAGCCCTGGGGCACCCCACATGTGATTTCTGTTCGTTCTGATGAAAAGTTTCCTATTGAAACATAGAAGTCCCTGCTCTTTAAGATTCGAACCAGCCAAGTAGTGTACCAGAGAGTCCGACCCCAGCTATCCAGTCGTTCCAATAAAATATCATGATCAACAGTGTCAAATGCTGCACTGAGGTCCAACAGAACCAGCACTGTGGTTCTTCCACAGTCTGTATTTATGCAGATGTCATTGAATACTTTGACGAGGGCAGTCTCGGTGCTGTGGTGAGCTCGGAAACCAAACTGAAAAACATCAAAACGGTTAGTCATAGTTATGAAGCTATTCAACTGCTGAAACACGGCTTTTACAATAATCTTACTGATGAATGGAAGATTAGAGATCGGCCTGTAGTTCTGCATTAACATGTTGTCCAGATTTTTCTTCTTTAGCAGTGGTTTAATAACTGCTGTTTTTAAAGCCTGAGGGAAGACACCTGAGCAGGGATGAGTTCACTATTTGAACAAGATCAGACCCAATAACAGGAAGAACTTTCTTTAGAAAAGCTGTGGGTAGGATATCAAGACAGCAGGAGGAGGAGCTTAATTGGATAAGGATTTTTTCAAGGCTGTTCTGGTTTAATTCGTGGAATTCAGACAATTTCTCTACATTGTTGTTGATTGGGGATGGCACTGGTTGTGGGTTCGATATTGAGGTACAGATTGACCGTCTAATTGTTAGAATCTTTTCAGTGAAAAAGCTGGCAAATTCATTGCAGGCCCTGGTAGAGTGTAGTTCAGGGGCTAGTGTCACTAAAGGATTAGTTAGTCTTTCCACTGTTGCAAATAGGGTCCGTGCATTATTAATGTTTCTGTTGATGATTTCAGAAAAGAACGATTCCCTAGCATCTTTTATAGTTAGCTGATATCTATTCAGTCTCTCTTTGTAGATCTCACAGTGAACCTGGAGTCGAGTTTTCCGCCATTTTCTCTCGGCGCGTCGACACTCTCTTTTTTCACTACGTACCAGTGGATTACTCGCCCACGGAGACTTCTTTCTACCTGAGACTACTTTCACTTTAGTTGGAGCAATGGAATCCATGATGTCTGATATTTTCGCAAGGAAATTATCTACCAACTTATTTACTGAGTTTGAGTTGGGAGATGAGGGGGATGAAGTGAGAGGGTAAATACGTTTAAAAGTTTCAACTGAGCTGTCCCCTAGAAAACGCTTTTTTATAGTGGTCTTACTGTGGCTGGATAATTTAGCAGAGATGGTACTTTCAAAGAAAATACAGAAATGGTCAGATAATGCAATATTAATTACAGAGATGATGGAAATATTTAAACCTTTGCTGATAATTAAGTCCAGAGTGTGTCCTTTATTGTGTGTTGGTTGTTTGACATGCTGGATCAGGCTGAAGTTGTGGAGAGTATCATCTAATGTTTTTGCTTGTCTATCTTGGGGGTTGTCGGGTATGGATGTTAAAATCCCCCACAATGATTAGTTGGTCATAGTCGATACAATCTTACAGAAAGAAGGTCATTGAAATCATTAAAGTAGTTAGAGTTAAGTTTTGGTGGTTTATATAAACTTAGAAATAAAGCTTTGTTAGGGTGGCTAGGTATTCAAAAAAATCAAACGTGCCCAGAGTTACCTTTTTAAAGTTCATTGAGTTGTGAAAAATGGTGGCTACACCACTACCTCGTCTGTGTTTTCTGCTCTCGCTTAAGAAATTATAATTTGGAGGAGTAGATTCTATTAATGCAGTTGTTTCGTTATTTTCATCTAGCCAAGTTTCTGGAGAAAAAAAAAAAGGGCGTGTAAATTATGCTCAGTGATGAAGTCATTGATAAGAAAAGACTTCCCGGATAGAGATCTAATGTTTAATACAGCTAACTTAAGTATTGTGATGATGGGCAGCTGAACCTTCTGACAGGTTATCAATTTGAGATTTTGTTTAATATGAGAGTGTGTGGTTAACAATTTATGTTTCCTGCTGCTGATAATCACTGAACTCTTAGACTCAGGGGTGCCGGGCGAGTTCTGGGAGACGGTAGGGGTAGATTTATTGCCCGGTTCCCTCAAATATCAAATATCTGTAATAATCAGTGGGGGGAAGCTCCCATACTTATTGATACTAGTCCCAGGCGTTTGGTGTAGTCTAGGTTTAGGTGTTAATTGTGTCCCAAATTTGATTTGCTCGTTCAGTCTGTCTGTAAAGTTTCTAAATGGAGACTCATTTGATGTGGCTGAGTCACAGGAAGATGAAGACTTAATCTCTGATGGTTGTTTATCTGTTCGGTCCTGTGGTGTCATCATGACTTGGTGTTTTTGTTTTCTGATATCCATGGGCGCCTCAAGGTCAGCTTTTGGGAGCAAGTGTTTTGCTTTCTGATTTTGATAAGAAAAATTTTTTGCTGCCAACAGCCTTACTCCAACCTTGTTAAGATAATGCCCTGCTTTGAACAGATGATTAGCACTTCCAAATACTTTGAAATTATTAATAAATGTGAACAACTTCTCAGCTGATTGTTTCTTCAACCATTTATGGAACATGCCGAGTCTGCTAAATCTTTCATCATTCCCTTCAGGGACTGGTCCGCCGATGAGGATGTTTATGTTAAGTCCATCAAGTCTCTGTAGGAGATCAGAAAAGTCTCTCTTCAGAATCTCTGATTGTCTCATCGCGATATCTGCTGATCCAGCGTGAATGACGAGCTTTTCCAAAGCAGGATGTTGGTCCAAGATTTTTGGGATTTTTTTCTGATATTTCTCTCACTGTATTTTTGTAGCAGCTATAAACTCTGGTGTTCTTGCTACAAAAAGCCTCAATTCCATTAATTGATCCGTCTTGTATGATAACAGTCTTTGCTTGGGGGGACTCTTACTTTGTTATGTGTCCGTTTGATGCGGCTGGGTTTCTCCTGGTGGCTTTGACTGGTCCCGGGGGGTGCGTCATCTTTCGGGGAACTCAAGGCTGCGAATCTGTTTTTCAGCGGGATTCCAGGTGGAGAAATATCTCTTGTTTTTGGCTGAAACCTCTTTTGTTTACTTTTAGCAATGTAGTGAATGTGGTTGCTCCAGCCAGGGATTCCAGGATTTCTTTAATGTTTGGGAGTGGATAGGAGTCTGTGTGGGTAGAGGCGTTGAGTTTACGGGGGTCATTTTTCTTTGGTACAAGTACAACCGGTGCGGCGTATGAAGAAATAGAAGGCTCAATGATCCCTTGTTCCAGCATTTCAGCCACATGTTCTTTTATTGTTTGCAATTTTGTGGGTGAAACTCGGTATGGTTTTTGTTTTGTTGGTACATCGTTAGACAGCTACATTTTGTGAGTAAGTACATCCGTACATCCCAGAGAGGTTGTACACACATCAGAGTTTTCTTTTAATTTACAATGTAATGAACTTCTTCCAAAGTCATCCAGATGTGCTTTGTTAATGATGTCTTGGAGAAGGTTCTCATGCAATGGAACAGTCGATAAATGAGCTGGGTTTATGGCAGTGAAAAGAGCAAGTTGGGGGTGGTTGATTGATGAGTTTTGCACAAATGAATACTGTTGTTCCAGGCTGGACTTAAACCAATATTTGAGATCAGCAACATTCAGTTGTAGTCCTGAAAGAGATATAAAGTCCAAGCCTAGAACTGCTGAAAAAGCAAGACTCTGTGCAGGTAGAATAACACAAGGTAGTGTAATTGTTTGAGTTTTTAAAGTGATGGTCATTTCGCTCCATCCGAGTGGTTGTTGACTTCTGCCATCAGCAAGATATAGGGGTCCTCTTTCCCAAGAGTTCATGCCTTTGTTTGTTTTTGACCATATTTTCTCATTGATGAGGGTATAGGAAGAACCAGTGTCGAGTATACTCGTTCCTTTCCAAGATCCAACGTTGAGAGGTACTGGAAGTTGTGATGGTAAAGAGCAGGTATAGATGGAAACAGGAATATGGGTTTCTGGAGGTCCAAAGGTAATAGGAGTTCCTGTAGACATCGTTTGGGTAGGTTGATTTGAAGAAACGTGTGGGGAGGAAGTGCGATTCGGAACATTCTGTGGGCATGTAGCAGGTGAGTGATTCCTTTTACAGCGCCAACAAAATGCTTGCGTTTGATGATTGTGTGATCTTTGTCTCGTAGTTTCAGGATTCGGAGGTCGGTAAGTAGATGGTTTGGTTGGTGTAGTTCCTTTTTTCCTCTGTTCATAATGATACTGATTAGTTCGATCTTTCTCCAGTTGCTGTCCCATCCGGACAAGTTCATGTTTGGTAACCACTCTGCTACTATGTAGTTGACTAGCCAAATTGGGATTGATGTTCTTCAGAATGAGTATGATTATCTCTTCTTCTGTAATCTTTGGTTTCCATCGTTTACACAATGATTGGTACATGTTGGCAAAGTCTCGTATGCTTTTATTGTCTCCTTGTATTCTTGTTCTTATCCTTATCTTTTCTGCTAGTTCGTCCTCGTAATCTTCCGTGAGAAAAGCAGATCGGTAGTCTTTTTGAAATTCAGTCCAGGTTTGAATTTTCTGTCGGGCAACATCCCACCAGTCTCTAGCTGTGCCATACAACACATTTCTTAGCGTTGCCATTAGCTCTTCGTCAGATAGGGGATTAAGTGCTAAATAGTCTTCACATCTTTCCAGATATTGAAGAGGATCCAAGTTGTCTTCCATCTTCCCATAAGTTGGAAACTGTAGCTTTATAGGACTTTTTCCTATGGTGCTACGACCTGCAGGTATAGTAGAGAAATCAGACGTGGTAGTTTAGACTCCAGGCTTTGTAGTAGACTCCATCCGGGGTCTGCGTAAGACACCTGTGGTATCTGGTACGTCATAGTAAACCGTCTGAGTGGTTTGATCCAATATAGCTTGCTGAACTTGATGTACAGATTTTACATTCGCTGAAATTTCTTCACACATTTGCTTCAATGTGGATTTTTGGTCCAACAGCTCCCTCTGCAGGTTGGTAATGTCTGTTTGTAGACATGCAACACTGGCAGTGATTGGGGCTAACAAGGTTTTAATTTCTTGTAGTATTTCAGTTTGCTGGTGTTTCATTTTCCATCCAAATGAAGCCTTTATTTGTGAAAGGATGTTTTCAAATTGTGCATCCATGTGCCCATACAATTCCTGTGTTTGTTTCTTGTTTAATTCTTTTATATTTGATTCCATGTTGCTTAGTTTGAACTCCATGTTTTGTTTTCAATCTTCCATCCTTGAGCTTAGGTCTGACCTCTGGGTTTGAGCTCCAGGTTGGCATTGTGCAGAAGGTGGAGAAGAAGGCTGAATGGTGGGAGATGATGGTCTTGAAGGTGAAGAATATTGGAGGGTAGAAGATGGCTGATCAATTAATGGAGGTCCAAGCAAGTCCACTCCTTTCAACTCCATGTCCAAAAGCGTGTGTGTTGTGGTACAACCAGTTGATGGTAATGCAGAAGAGGAAGTCGGTCCAATTAAATTCCTTACCTCTTCGTTGTCTTGTGTGCTCATTTTTGTTGTTTCTCTGCTGTTTACACTCTGTTGATGTGTCATGAAATCATCTAGGGTTAAAGGCTTTGTCAGAAACACACAAAATAAATGATTGTTTCTTCTTTTCAACCAGGTTCACTATTTTATTCCACATTAGGCCCCACGTTGGGCGCCACTATTTTATGTAACGGTTTCTGGTTTTTGCTTTAGTGATTTGGATGAATGTTGTTTAGGGCGCCAGTCAGGTCTCCCTCCTGACATTTAGGATTTAGGATTTTTGGGGAATTCTATTGTTTACAAGTTGAATAATATGAAAAATACCCGTTACACAAGGACATACATCACTGGACATATACCCTTATGCTGATTAAAATTTGCATGACAATGAAGTAGGAGTGCAATCAATAGTCCAGAGTAAACAATCAGGGTTTGACGTTTTCCAGAGGTCCAGTTTATTGATTTATCTTCGTCCATATAAGGAGGAAGTTGTAGAGTCAGGGTGTTCAAGGAACACACAGACAAAAAAGCTATAAACACACAAAAAAAAGTATTTACAATATATTAATTTTTTTCATATATATATATATATATATATATATATATATATATATATATATATATATATATATATATATATATATATATATATATATATATATTTACATATATACACACACACAAAATAATTAAACAAATAAACTTACTTGACAGGCCGTCTTTTACCGAAATCAAAGTGATGAGCGGTTTGACACAAACACGGTCTCCCTAAAACACAAAAGTTTTTCCCCTTTTGATTTCTTATATTCATCACATAAGCAAAACCAGATTCTTAGTTTCATTTTAGAACCCACGTTTTAGTGGATCAGCTGCGTGACAGGAGGATCTCTTCAGCTGGCAGTCCAGTGAAGGCAAGTCTAGCTTTTCATCCGTTGTAAAGTTGATAATTTAGAGCGCGTCTGTGCGATGACGTCACTGTTGAAATAGCGAGAGTTTGAACTTGCGTTTGAACGTTTTCTTCGTCTTTCAGGTCTGGATCTTGGCATTGAGGGATTAACAACCTCGTTGTTCGGCAGAGCAGCCTGTTTGTGCGGTTGAAATTGCTACAATCTACAGGTTCCACGCCACTCTGTTGTTCACAGGTGAAATGAGGAAGTGAGTGGAGCTTGGAGGCATTTTAAAGGGTAAGGTGGAGCAGTGTGCACAGGTGCTGCGTGTTTGCAATCAGGGGTGAAGGTGAGAGGATTGGCGGAGCGCTTGGCCATGTGGTGTCATAACAACCGCAGGTCGTTACAATCTTTCAGAAATGCTTTTACCGTATGAACCTTGGCGGTCTCTGTGCTCCTCTGGCAGCCGTCTCCTTGTCATCCCTAAAGTCAGGACACACACTCATGGTGAGGCGTCTTTTCATTATTATGGCCCTCACCTCTGGAACAGGCTGCCAGAGGACCTCAGGGCCACAGAGAATGTTCATGTTTTTAAGAGCAGGCTCAAGACTCACGTTTTAGCCGAGCGTTTAACTGATAAATATTTATTATAGTCCATTATAATTGCTCTGCATGTTTTAAAAAACGTTATCAGTGTTTTACTACTTAATCTTACCACACTTATTCTCTGTTTATTTTATACTTTAACTTGTTATTTTAATCTTCCTTCCAGTGTTTCCTCTATCGGAGCGCTCTGCTTCGGGAGCGGTGGTCGGCTGTGGCTGCCTGGGTGCTCTCCAGGTGGAGCTTGGGTGGAGGTGGGGGGTCTCGGCCTTGCCTCCTCTGGGCGCTCTGGGTCTGCTGTAGTGTATCTACTGCTCCAGTGCAGACGGCTCCCTTGATGGCGCTTCCTTACCTGGCCCATCTGTAATCAGCCCATTGTCTTTTTTACTGTTACTTTTAACTGTGCTTGCATGAGGGTTGGGTTGGGGGGGAAGGGGGTATAACTATGATCATGCTTTTAAATCTGTGGGCGAGGGATGGGAATATGGTTTATGTGGGTTCATTTTAATTCTGTAAAGCACTTGGAACTGCTATTTGTGTATGAAAAGCGCTTTATAAATAAAGCTTGATTTGATGTGTAATCAAAGATGTATATTACTTATAGAAAGAGGGACAGCAATGAGCATGCGCCAACTTCCTGGTTGATTCACTGTGTACGCCACCAGAGGTGAGGTACAGCACTGCACTGCCTCGCCCTTCACTTCTTCCATGTAGTTGAATAAACAATGGGGAAATTCATTATTATATTACAAAAATTCAGTGATTTTGATCATAAAAATGTTGAAATATAACATAAAAATTTATAGAACAAATAGGTGGACAAATTGATTTTCCATTATCATCGTTAGTGCCAGTTTTACTTGTTATGATGACCGCATGTCACTGGTCCAAGGCCTACAAACTGTCCTCGGTGCCACACCTTGGACACCCCCTCATCTAAAATAACCCTATTTAAACAATCAAATCAACCTGGGCTTATATGACGTTCTTTCATGATAACCATAAGAGATTGGTGCCTGTTCTTCTTTAAAACTAAAGTCAACTTTACCAAAACAAAAGCACTGCAAATGGGACAAAGGGCACCAAAATCAGTTGGCATCAGTCGGTGACCGAAACACAGAAGAGTCAAAAGGAAATTTATACAAACTGAAGTCCTGATTGAACCAGTAGTTCATACCTATACTTGAGCTTTAAACTTTTAAGAAGTCATAACTTTGTTTCTGCTTTTAGTTGCTGTTTTTTTCTGGCATTAGTGTCCGTTTGGTGATAAATCAAAGGTTTGAAAAATTAAGAAACATGTTAATATGTTTAGGCATAAGAAACTACTTGATATTTTTGGTTATGGTTATGTTCTAAAGCTGAAAATGTATTACCTGGGCGTGAATTTAAAAAGAGACACACAAAAAGTTGGACAACTAAAGAAAAAAAAAACACTTTGAACACCTTACAGCGTTACACATAAAAGCTGCACAAGTTCTATCCGTTACAACAAAAAAATAAAACATTTGGGTTTTTCTCCTATTTCATGTAGTGCAGTAACACCGAGTGGACTAAAATGTGCGACCACCGGCTTCAACACCCACATTCAGATGCAAACATTATCACTAACAACAGCTCCCAGCTCCCCTGCGACGACCATCGGCTCCTTCCAAGCGCTGTTCCCATCCTGGTTGGCCAAAAACTTAATTGATCTTGGCCTTGAGTTCAGCTTGTGTATATGCGTGCTTCCCTGACAGAGGGGGAGTCAGACTGGGAAAGAGGGAGTGGCAGCCAGTGGGAATAGATTTTCTGGGAACTGGGAAGAACACCCACCCCTCTCTCTCTCTCTCTCTCTCTTCTTCAACACACCATCACATTTAACACACACTCCTTCCCCCCTTGGCCTCCTTGCACTGAAAGAAGCTGGCTGGTTCTCAGACACCTGGTCATTACCATTGCTAATTAGGTACCATTAATCAGGCCTGTACAAGTGTCTAAGTGCATGTGAAAGTGCATGTGTCTGTGTTTTTATGAGCGTGGGTTTTGGGTGAGACAGAACAGGAAAGTGTGAGGAGAGTTGGTTTTTTTTAGCAGTGGTTAATTTTTAGCAGTCCATTTATGTTGCCTGGGTTATATGTTTTGTAATTAATTACAAAACAGCGGAAACTATTTTCAAAATATTCATTTACATGTCTGCCTATAGTGTATGTATTGCCTTTTTTTATATAACAAAATGTTTTACTGGAGATTTTTGAGGACTTTTGAGTAAAATCCTTCCCCTATTAAGAATTTCTACTTACCTACAATTCAGGATTGTAAAGCTGATGCTCCTAAAAAGAAAACCCCTTCTTCTTCAGTCTTCCCTATGAGAAATCTGAGTGTGTGTTGATGATGATGATGATGATGATGATTATGAGCGAGGCGCATCTGTGAGCTGTGTGATGGGTGTTAAGGAGGGGCGTGCTTTGAAAACCAGAACACACATCACCCATTTGTATCCGTCACATTCCTCCGGTCTTAGCAGAGGCTACGCTCCTTCGAGCCGCTCAGCCAGCCCAAAAACAATTTAAAGACAGCACCAAAACGTCACGGAGCTTGACATGGTCACTGGAGTCCAGTGAAGCAGATCAAATGACTGGAGAACCAGCTTGAAGGAGATGAAGCTAAAACAAATGACGGCTAATTTTAGTTGTTGACAGTGGTGAGTCGAGTATCCAAAACATTGTTCTCAAGTAGGAGTAGGACAACCAAAGGTCGCGCTAGACATTTTTGTTGTCCGTCGTTTTGACTGACGGGGTCAAAAAAGAAATCTGGTAATAATAATAATAATAATAATAATAATAATAATAATAATAATAATAATAATAATAATAATAATAATAATAATAATAATAGATTTTATTTAAAAGCGCCTTTCTAATCACTCGAGGTCACTGTACAGAATAAAAACATAAAATCATAAAAAAAAGTATGATTAAACATAAATAAAACATAATACAAATAAACAGGAAAAATTAAACAAGGCACTCTACATTTCAAGGTAGATAATCTATTTTTACCTTATTTTTTTAAATTATGGCATATTCAATCATTCTTTTTAAAATGAATTTTAAATAATGTTCAATCCGAACAAGCTCTCTGTCAGGTTTGTTCTGTCAGGAAGTTATCCTACTGTTGGGTCTTAACTCTCCGCTTGTATCCTTGCCTAGGTTCATGGTATAACCTTATTTAGATTTATCACTGTCTATTAGTACTTGTCTATCTTGGTGCATTTTTTTTTTGCTTCTTAGTTCTCTGTTATGGACTTGGCTTTCTTTTGTTACATTTTCTTAGCATTGGTTCTCTTCTTATTTGTTTTGTTCATCTTTCAGATCCCTTAAGTTTCCTTTTGTAGTCAGCATTATCTCCGTGCTACGCTCACGATCCTCACCTGCTACATGTCTTATTTAAGCTTCTGTTTATGTTCAGTTCTACGCTGGGTCCTCTGTTCTGGTCCATTCTGTTCAGTTGATATCAACCCTCTGTTCTGATCTGATCCGTTCATGTCATATCAAACTCTTCTGTTCAGTATCATCCCACGTGTACAAACCTGGTAATACTTTTCTTATTTTTTAATAAAAACATCAAAATCATGCATCGTGTCAGAAAGAGAGACTTTAAAAAACACAAATATAAAATAATCAATTAAAAATAAACAAGGTATATTTTTATATTTTAAAATGAAAATCTGTCTTTTAAAAACAAAGTAAAAATAATAATTTTAAAAATGTAATTGAGAGAAGACTTGGTTGTATGCAGGAGTAGTTTGCTTCTGAGTTTTCCAAATTAATTAGGTTTTTATATCTTGTGCTTTGATAAATGCTTTAGCTCAAGGTTCTTCATACATTCAGGTTGATTAAGGTCATTTATCAGATGTTCTTGATTGCATCTCTCAATTCCCTTAGAATATACATGCATTGAAGAAAAGTTCAAGGTGGCAAAAATGCTGCGCGTTTTCTTCCACACCATCTATAATGCCCTTAATTTGCAGAATTGAACTGTAAAGCTGTAATGGTCTATTTATTTTCATTAATTTCTCAGAAGCAGATATCTTAAACACCTAAAGTGCAACTCACCCCCAAATCAACTTTCTTTGCCGATAAACTGTATAAATGAGTGTCTAATAGTGCTGTCTACATGTCTGGTCATTATTTTTGGTATTTTAGTAAATATTAGTAAATTTTAGTACAAATATATAACATTTTCAACTATAAACCTTCAGTGGGCCGCCCTCTTCAGGTTAAAACATTACACTGCACTTGAATATGAATCAGGCATTGCTGCTGGCTCAGCCATTATTGCTGACGTCAGCCATCAGGCACGCCTCCATAGCGAGTTGGAGTTGGAATAGCAAGAAAGTGTTGACGCTGCCCGTGCGTCCCTCGGTCCGCCAGACAACGGTTCTTTTTTCAGCATTTTTCAAACCGGAACTGTAGGTGGAGTAAAACTCTGGTAGGGGGTGGGTTGCTCTTTAAATCACGGTCCGCTGCAGCCAAACATCAAAACTACGCAGAAAGTTTAAGCATAAAAGGGATTAATTATTTCAAAGTTTTAAGAAAATATTTTTGTAAAATTTCCTACATGCACTTTAATCTAACTGAAGTGCTTTAATTATATAAAATGCCTGAACCATGAAAAAAGCATTGGCACAATTTTTCGGGCCTTTTCAGGACCCAAATGAATACCAGTCTTGGGGTATGTACTAGGAAATGGCCCCGTAGAGTCGCTGGGCGAGACTTGTGGCTAACTCATGCTGATTGGTTGTAACTCAGAGGGAAAAGACTTCAGCAGACGTCACCAACATAGACTGTAAATATAAGATGGACGGAGCCTCCATGACCTCACCCGTAGGTTTCTGAAGAGCTGAATTGAAGCCAAATAGGCCGTTCCCATCACCGCCATATTGGCCGCGTCACGCGTTTTGTCAGAGGTGGACTTGAGAGTGGGGCTGGGAGGCTGGGGGCAAATCATTGGCACTCTGAGCTGATGTAGCTATGAGCTAACTGGGCTAACCCAGAGCCAAGTGAAGCTAAGCGAGGATAGCGGGCGCTTTTAGACAGAAAACCGCAGTTGAGCGACTCTGCTACCCCTCTGCCTTCCAGGCAGATTCAATAATTTTCAGAGGTTCAGAGAAACAAAAAAGCCTAGACTGTTAATGTGAAGCCGAGGCTGAGGCCTTATCTGGAGCAAGCCGCTAGCTACCAGTGCTAGCACTGACGGCTCATCTGAAACCTGTCAATCAAAAGAGTTATTAAAAAAATTCTGAGTTCTGAGGTCAGTAAACTTGACTTATTAAACCTAAACATTTTCTTTGAACCAGGCTGTAAACCTGTTTATTTCTGCTGTGAAGTTGGCATTTTTAACATGGGAGTCAATGGGAACTTGCTCCTTTCTGCAGGCAGCCCCTAGTGGATGAGGGGGGAGACTGAAATTTTTGTCACTTCCTGATTGGCTTCACATTTAGCCGACGGAGTTTGCCCCTTGGTCTAACCAGCCCTTTTTAAATATGGAGAGTTGCTGGCAAAGCAGTGCATAACAAAACAGTAATTTTCTCAAAAGTAATTTTCTGGTTGTTGTGTCCTTGAAGCAAGACACTTCACCCACCTTGCCTACTGGTTGCCCGGCGTGTACAGCAGCCTCAGATGCAAATTTCTTGAATCAGAGTATTATATTTTTATTGTGCACAATATTTTAGTGTTGTAATTTTGCCCTTTGTGTACAGTATATTAATCTTAATTCATTATTTATTTATTTATTCATTATCTTTGTGTGAAATTTTGACAGTGTGGAACAATAAAGACCATTTTTATTTTATTCTATAAGACGAAAGCATTGCGCCATGGATTAAGTAGAGGTCAGACATGCTTTTGGCAGTAAGTAAAACATGTTCCCTCATTTAAAACGCAACCATAAGAAACATTCATCTCAGTGCACTAAAATTATTTAAGTTATTAAAAAAAAAAGCCAAAGTATTGCTGTTGAAGTTTTCTAAAAAGAAAATCTTTAAAATGTTATATATCATTTATTTATTCACTTTAGATTTTATAGTTTTTTTTTTTTTATCTCTGAGAACATCTTCTTTACTCCAAATACAGTTTGATTTCAAATGTCATCACACAAAAACATGTTTTTCCCACTTTGTTCACTGATTGTACTGAAAATGAACCGGACCGTGAAACTAAAGCCAAGGTATGAACCGAAACTGGATTTTTGGCGTACCGTTACACCCGTAGTAGCTTGTCATCACCAGTGTGTGAATGTCTGGGTGAATGACTGAACATAGTGTAAAGCGATTTGAAGTCTTCAGGACTAGATAAAGCGTTTACAATTTAGTTTGATCTTTTTTTTTTTGCTGCATCTTATGTTACATTTTATTTCTGTTGTTTTAATGGTTACTCGAGCTGCTTTTTGACCTTATGTGAGGCTTGATTACAGCGTCATATAAACCCATTACATGAAACTGGCCAACACACGGTCATTAAGCTCATCTGAAGGCCATATGATGTTTGGAGGTCTAAAGCTACTGACTCTGCAGACAGTTGGAGACCTATGCGCACGTCACACCACAGCTTCTGCTCGCTCTGGGATTTTATGTGGCCTAGTTATTATTTGTGAAATATTTAGTAGCTGGGAAACTTTATGACTGAACTTGGTGGCATCCTATCAGGGGACCAAGCTGGAATTCAGTGAGCTCCTGAGAGGCACCCGGTCTTTTACAATTAGGGGTGTAACGGTGCATGTATTCGTATTTTCTGGTACTTCCCTGTCGGTTCAGTACACATGTGAATGTGGTTATATAGTTGATCCAGAACGCAGTTTCTATGCTCCTCTTATCTGGAACAACCTTCCAGACCACTAAAAAGCTGCTGAAACACAGCGTTCCTTTAAATCAAGGCTAAAAACCCATCTGCCTTTAGAGCTGACTTTATTAACTGATTAATAATGGAATGAATGGGCATAGGAAAGTCATAACTGTGTTTTAATGTCCTTCTGTTTTTTGTTTTTTTTTATGTGTCCTGTTTGGCAGTGTGGAGCTCAGAATTGGTGTCTGAGTACCAAGTAGAAGCCCAACAGATTTACTTTCACAAGCGGAGCAGTACAGCTTTTGCTATAGTCCTCCACTTGATATATGTGTGAAAAATCTTTATTATGAATTGCTGGGGGGTTTATTTCCTGATGTTATGGACACATGGACAGAGGGTGAGTTGAAAATACAAGAGAGGAACAAAGAAAACACAGGAAAACATTGAAGTCTGCCTCCATACCCACAGGACGGCAGAGAGAGGGGGAAAAAACAAAACAAAACACAAAAAAGGAACATTGACAAAACAAACCTAACATCGTGAACTAAGAACTAAACAACCACATCACACAAAAATTTATATAAAAATACAAGAATAATGTCACAGAAAAACTCATGGTACCGATTAATCAAGCTTTAGTAATGATAACCTCAGCCCAAGAATATATCTGTAAACACCAGAAACCCCACATCTATGTGTGTGTTAGCATGCTGGTGTATATAAGGTTTCTCCATAAGAGTGTTCGATAGCTGGTGTGAGCAGACATCAATCCGTCTCCCAGGAATCGATGCAGACATAAAGGAGATCGGAGCCAAGACGTCCAAAGGACCCCCAGAGCCCCAGGCGGACTCGGGCGGGGCCGACCGCATCCCCCAAGAGAGGAGCAAAGGAGAACCCCAGGGGAACGTCCAGCGGCTACTATGCAGGGGCCTGTCCATGGACCGGAAGAGCCGGGGCCCAGGGGCGCCCCACCCGCCAGCAGGGACCCGACAAGGGACCGGCCGACGAGGGGGCCCCGGCACCGCAGGGGCAGCGGCTGGCCGCCACGTGCCACCACCACCCTGGGCCAATCCCTACCGCCAACATCCCAGTGCCCCACCCCTTTCCCACGTCAAGACACCCCACCGTTAGCCGCAGGGGACCGCAGCATCCCCAGCGGACGGACGGCATCCCCCGGCCAAGCTCACCCAGCACCTAGACACAAGTTGTACCAGCTCCCGACTCCTGATCCCACGCAACGCAGAGCATCCAACAAAGGCCAGGGCCGGTCCAACCCGCCAATGAACCAACAATGCACGGTGCGCACAAAACAGGTGATTGAACGAGCAGAGACGCTGGATCCGTATCCCGCCGAGCCACCGAGCAGGCACCACCCAACAATCCCAACCTGGCACCCCCGAAAGAGGTCCCCCAACCAACAAAAGGAAGATATCGGCCCAGCGCATCGACCGACCGACACACCGGCCCCCCCAGGCCCGGCCAGGCACGCACCAGGTCCGAACCGGATTGACCACCGACGCAGCAGTAGGCAGGGGCATCCGTCACTGGCGGGGAGTGACGGAGGGGAAATAGGCCCCCCATTAAATGTAAGGCCTGAGGTGCGCCAGGGGAGAGGGCAGCCCAAGACAACCTGACAGGTAGACAAAGAAATAGAAGACACATTAATGCGTTCCCTCCCTCTTAAACACATACATTCTCACGGACTCACCATGACACCCAAGAAATGATGCTGTACCCTCACTCATACACCCCATACACACTTCATGCTCCCAGGTCCAGGTATCGATGCCCCAGTTGAGCCACCAGCCCCCGAACCCGGGAGATGGACCCCCTACCTTCTAGGACGGAGACAAGCAGACCGCCAAGGGCCCCACAGTGGCGAGGCAGCCCGACAGCCCAGGACCCCGACCAGACCACCTGTTCCTCCTCCGGACCCCAACCCCTGATGGCCCGTAGCGAACAGGGGTGTGAGAAGACCCCTCGCCTCTATCCTCCCGCTCAAGTAGGGTGTTGATGCGTGTTGTTATAATGTGCATTTAAAACAGAGGGGTAGGATGTGGGGAAGGCAGGAAGTTTCTGATGTTGGGTTTTGGTTTTAATGTTGTTTTGTTGCTGTTTTTATTTTATAACATAATCACCCAAAGCCCCTTGAATTACCTTGTTGCTGAAATTGTGCTATACAAATAAATTTGCCTTGCCTATATTGTTTTCTACTCTGGCTATGTCTGCTTGTACTGTTTTAGTTATGTTTTTAAAAATTCTATCAAACCTCCGGTCAGTTCTAAACTTTCAACATTTTTAAGTTCTAGAACATAATAAAATCTGATTATTTTTTGGGAATTGAAACGAAGGAATTCAAATAAAATGTTCATTGTTTAATGCTGATCAAAGTAAAAAAAAAAAAAAGTTTTATGTACATTTGAACTTATTTTTCTTGAAAGTGTACCGAAAACATGCCGAATCGTGATTTTTGTGTTACACCCCTATTTACATTTGATGTAGGAGCATTCTGCATTTCCTAGGTGCTGTATTATATTCACCTGTGACTTGTGGCCTAAGTTGAGGTTCAGGCGCCAATCAGAGGGAAACTGAGACAGATGTGGAGCCGGTGGGGGGAAACTTGTGATGAGACAACATCACAGCCAAACAAAGCTTTGCCAGATGCAGATTCTGCAGCTGAAAGATTACATTTAATCTGTGGGACTACACAAGGTTGTTCAATTTATTTGGAATATTAAATGTTAATTTCAGCAGCGGACTCACAGGTAGCAATATTCATTATTACTAATAGTACTTCAACAAACTGGATAGATTAGTCGCGGGTTTTGTGAGATCTGTGAAAGGCCACTTGGATCTCAAGAGCAGCGTAGCCCATTAAGTCATTTATGTGAAACTGTAACGTAGTTAGCGATCCATCTGTGTGTGACCAGAAAAAGCGCTCATTCATTTTATCTACTCACGGGTTGGTGGTTTCGTTTGAATGAAAAAATTAAATCTGCATATGCCGTTATTTTAAGCCATTTTCTTTTCTGTGGAGGTACTTTTTCACAAATTAATAAACTTTAAATAAAACACATCAGAAACTTTATGGATTTCTAAAGTAAACCTAAAAAATCTGCAGAAACTTTTTAAGACCGTCTTTATGCAAGTCAACATAGCCATATGCAGTCACAAACATTTTCTGCGTAATTTACGTCTGCAGTCAGTCTTCCTCCTAACTGACTGCAGCTCAGCATTGGAACCAAATTACAGCGTGATAAAACCCACTAGGCAGATCCAAGGCATGTGGGAGCCAGATTACCACATGCTCCAAACTATATTAGTTCCATATTATTTGAAAATCACAGCACTTTGGGTCTCATTTCAAAACATACGCAGAAATTAAAACATTAATTACTGTAATGATGGTAATCTGAGGAAATGTGACACCGCGTTAAAGCATGACAGATCTACAGTATTTCAGAACGAGTCTAATTAAAAAATGCTTCAATTCTTGTCGAGGTTTAAATGTGCTAGAACCCTGGGGGGAGTTATCTGGCTTCCTGCCATGATGACTGTCCCAACAAGGTCTCTCACTATTTTACATCTGACCAGAAGTAGGAATGAAAAAGAGAATTTACTTTGAAAGATTTGCTGCTGTTATAGTCTTCATCCATTCATTTTTTCCACCCACTTAATCTGGTTTGGGGTTGCAGGGGGACTAATGCCTGTCTTCAGTGGTTTAAGAGGTGAGATATACCCTGGACAGGTCCCTGGTTTAGCGAACAACAGTAGGAAAAACAGGAGTTGCAAAAGACACGTTTCCACTATCAGAACTTCAGGGTAATTTTACTTGACATTCCTCTATCGAGGTAAATCGCTGGCTGCCAAATACTTTTTTGCCCCACTGTACATATGTGGCAGGGGTTAGCGTTTGATTCGTTTATTCACTATCTGTCTCAAAATGCAGTACGAAGAAAAGTTCTCTGCAAAAACATCAACATTTTTATTAACTGTATGTAGATTTTTTTTTTCCTTTTATATTTTTGTTGGGAGAGAACCTTTGAGAAATTGTATTTCCAACCCAGATATGAAAAATGTAACAGCTTTTTTATGTTGTAAATCACAAACAAAAAGAAACTATTTCTAAATACAAGTAAATTCAAGTTTCAAACTCAAATTTTACAACCAAACTTTTTAAGATTGCTCACAAACGTGTGAATGCAAATTACAATAAGAGAAACCAGAAAATGACCTTAAAAATCGTCAATGAGTTTTTTCCCACATTCTATCTCTCACAGTTGAAGTGTACCTATGATAAAAATTACAAACCTCTTTCATCTTTTTAAGTGGTGCAACTTCAGTGGCAAAAATACGTTTTGCCCCACTGCATAGATAGATATATAGATAGATAGATAGATAGATAGATAGATAGATAGATAGATAGATAGATAGATAGATAGATAGATAGATAGATAGATAGATAGATAGATAGATAGATAGATAGATAGATAGATAGATAGATAGATAGATAGATAGATAGATAGATAGATAGATAGATAGATAGATAGATAGATAGATAGATAGATAGATAGATACCATTCCCCATTAAAACATGCCTTGGTACCATTTTTTTTATCTGCCCAGCTGTGAAGTGTCTCTGGTTTGTGTATTATGTATGGTCGATAGGACTGAAACTAATTAAGTCGAAGTCATGTTTCTGGACACTGTTGTAAGACTATTTGAAAAATGTCCATTGTTTACCTAATTCAGTGGACACCCTGTTTTGGCCGACCATGAATGGCTAAAGTCCACAAATATTTGAGACCCCCTCTAAAAGCTCTTATAACGGCCTCTTTTAATAGTTCAAGCACCAAATATACCTTAAGATACATTAATAAACACAGTGGAAACCATCTTGGCAATTTCCAACCTATAATTTCTTTAGATATTTTAGATACGCTGTACAAAAAAAAAAAACACCAATAGGCAGGTTTTCCCCAACTCCTTTTAAAGCTACATTGTGTAAGAACTTCTCCCATCTAGCGGTGAAACAACCAACTGAATATTACGTTCTAGCCCCACCTCCCACCCTCCCCATTCCGAGTGCGTTTTAACTCCTACGGTGGCCGTTTCATGCCAAGGTTAACATGGCTTCCAGTACTACGACTTCGTCCAGTGTTCCTTCCAGTGATGAGGTTACTATTGCATTTAGTTATATAGTCAGACGTCTGCCGCGTCGCGAGTAGACAATCTCCCTCTGGCATTCGTCACGGTGCAACCGAGTGTAGCCAAAGCGCGAAAGGCAGAGCTAGAATTTCCAGGAATGTCCCTCGTTGGCGAATGTATTTCAAAGATGGAGGCTCAACATGGATTCAGCCATTCCCCCGACTCGCGCGTATGTATTCTGAATAGCAGGTTCTACACTTATGAGAATACTTTCATTAGTAGGTGGAAGTAATTACACATCTATGAGCACATATTTTTGAAAGAACAAATGGGTTGTTGCTAAGAATTAACTAAAAAAAATAGACAATGTAGCTT